>VDFB02057711.1:0-10942 GCA_007258455.2 Sequoia sempervirens
GGACCAAGTCGACTATGTGAAACACAACCATATAAAGTTTGACTTTTTCCTCTGTTTAAACAACAAGCTTGTAAATAGGAAATGTGATTAATAGTTGATGCCATAGTATGAATTCCATGTTTCTTTTAGAAGTATTTTTAGCTTGTAAGTCAATTACCAGATTGAAGCATGTGCTTTATGAACAAGTCAAACTACTGTTGGCAAGCATTGAGTCGATCTACTATTCTATTTTAGTGAGTATTGACATAGAAATCCGCCACCTTTTGTTATCAAGTTGATTCGATGGATTTAGGCCGAGAAGTGTCATTTCATAAGCCTTGTTTGTAGCCTGTAGATTTTGGTTTTTGGGTATAAATATGAGGCATTCTCACCTCATTTGAACACACTCATTCTATGAATCATTACATTTCTCCATTCTACTGTATTTTCATTGAGAGATTATTTTTCTATTGAAGAGTTATTGTGAGGAAACTTTCATGAGAGAAATTGAGAGGGATTTGTTGTTAAGTTGATTTTAAGAGGGGGCCAAGCTTGAGATCCAGTGAGTCAATTGGAATAAGCAATTAACAGGCATGAGAATCTATTCACTTCATGTTTTATCTTTTATCTGAAATATTGATCGCCTTGTGTGTTTAAATTGGAAATTATATTTGTTTTCTTGAAATAGAGTAATAATTTATTTGCTTACAAGAAAGGAAAAGCCTTATTGATGTGATTTCCATATAAGTGTTTGTACTTACTCCATATTAAGGAGTGATTGATTATCATCTATAGTATTGCATAGTAGGATTGATGAATTGGGAATAGCTAGTTAAGTTATTTTATGCAAAGTTGTTTGTAGACTTAGAAATATCATATGCTATACCTGGGATTAGGATATCCATTTAACGGGGCAACTTATGCTTTTTCTTATGCCTAATTGGTAGAGATACCATCGTGTTTTGGGAAGAGGGAAGAGGATATTTCTGAGGTCAATGACTACCTATTGAAGGATTACTTATGCATAGTTTCTAATGGCCTAAAGTCAAGTCAAGCTAGAGTAGTGTATGTGAATAGGAAGACTGTCACTCAAAGTATTGAGTGAGAATAATTTGCCTAGAGTGGTGTATTTTCCTTTGGCTACACTATGTTAGGGTTAGAAGGCAGATATCCAATAGTTAAATGCAAATTTGGTTAATAAAATAGAGAAATAAAACACAAAAAAATTATAGCAGAAACAAGACAACACAGAGAATTTAACACGGTTCACCCAATATGGGCTACATCCACAAAATTGCAGCCATCCAATGATTTTATTAACCAGTGCAAAACATATTACAATCTCGTGAATAATTCCCTACTGCAACTCCCATCCCAATCGCTATTACAAGCTTTAGAAGCCTGCACTAGGGTTTTACAAAGTCATTTTTATTTTGGTGATGAAGTGAAAAATAGGAGAATTTTTTTCTTAGGTCTCAATACCAAACCCCTCATTCTTCGTGGGCTTCACTGGTCCCCCACCTGTGGCTTGGCCCCGAACCTTGACGAGGATACAAGAAGAGTGTATAGTATAGCATGATCAATCACCACATTCCAACACACTATCAGTTCACTGTGTTCCTTTTACGCATGCTAGTTCAGGATTGTAGTGTCTACAAGTTCTAGTTATGTAGGGCACAACACTAAGCTCATAATGGTTATCGTTACGAGGTTACTCCACCAATCTCTTTGTCGAAGGGTAGGGACATCTATCAAATGATAGATGTGTGGGGGACCACATTTGAGTTCATGGTTGGTGGAAAAGCACTTGAGTGATGCTTCTCCTCCTCAGTTGGTGAGCAAGATTTGAAAGGAGATTCCTGTACCATCTATATATATTGCTTTGAAGCTCGATTGAGCTATGTATGTATTTTGTATACAACCTTGGAAATATTATAATATGTGGAATATTATATTGGAAATGAAATCAATGAATGGAATTTTCTATGTCATTTATGCTCATTTCTTCTCATTTGGAATTTTTTTTTTTATAACAATGGTAATGAAACATAGTTAAATTACTTGGAAGTGAAAATTAGGAAATTTACTTGCATGAACAATTGGCATGTCACACTACACCTGGTCATCCTCATCCTCCTCCCCCTCTAAGCCTCAACTACTGCTTGTTTCTATGGTGGTCCCTAGCCCCCACTGGGTAGTCCTCCTCCCCCTGTCCATCATGTGGATTTTATACTATGACTCCTACAGTTGGACCTCTTTGTTTCCTCACCATCTTGCCACTGTCTCCTCTCGCAAGTTGTTATCCCACCCTCTATCCAGGTCCTATCAATCAAACAGGTGTATGTTGTGTCCAACATGCATCATACTCTATGGTAGTACTCACATTTGCAATGCCTGCTCTAATATATCATGTTGTTGGGGCAAGTGCATCTAGCTTTGCTATATCCATATATGTAGTAATCATAGGCACCCATTTGACCACCTCTCTTTGTGTCCTGGCAAACACTGCCTCACCTACCAGGACTCCCTACTACTATCTGAACTATCTTTGTACCCACTCGGGCATGTATCTCTCTATGATGTGGACAGTCCTCCCAATCAAGTATCGAGGTTGTCTATAAAATGGGAGTTGCTCAGCATCCTCATCCCATGCCTCGTAAAATATCCATGGTCTCCATATGAAAGAATCTAGGTCATCTATCTCTTTATGCCAATACCACATGTCTCTTAGATGTTTGTATATAGTCATGCCTATAAACATGTATACATAAGGTAATCCAATACCTCAAACTCTGTAATTAATCTGTCGTGTGACGACCATGTGCTCCCACATCCATATTTTTAATAATGTGACATTACATGCTAAGCTAGATACATATCTATACACCACCTAATGCATCTTGTAGTAGAGGTGGGCTAGGACACATGGTCCCTAAGCATAAATTTTACCCTCCTCCATCATCCTCTCTAGCACCCTCCCCCAACCAATGGAAAAGCCTTGGGACCTTCTGGTGTAGGTGCACCTTTTGAAGGAGCATGCCTCTAAAAGGAAATTTTAATATTTTAATATGAATATGCATTTATATGATGTAATAAGGTCTATAATAGCCATTTTAATGTTGTAGAGGTCCTAGGAAGTCAATTCTAATCCTAAAATGTAAAATTGCAAAATCATGACAAAAGTTGTTAAGCAAAGTTGTAAAATTTCAAAAAGATGCCATGTGGAGGCACATGAAGAGTCAAGGAAGTTATAGAGTTAGTTTTAGGCACTTTAGGAAGTTGAAACAATTTGGAATTTTTTTTAAAAGGTGTGATCCATCGTTGGGAAGGTTGGTTGTAACATCTTGAAGAAGAATAACAATAAAATATCACTATTTTTTGTAAATTTTTGTGTTTTACTCCATTCTTAGCCTGTGTACGGATCCGTACAACAGGTACTTGGCTCCATAATGGTTTGAGTTGTTGTAGGCCTGTGTCTACTTCTACTTCCAATAGGTTTGAAGACTTAATATTTCCTTTGGAGGGAGATTGATTACATTTTCTGTGGATTGCTTGTTAAAGATACTTTCAAGGGTTTGAGGGTTCAATGAAGTAAGGAGGCATTTCCACCTACTGTGCATGCTGTGATTTAGTGGAATAGGTCTGGGTAGGATAGGAATAGATGTAGGGATTGCTATTTTGCGGTGATAAAGCTTTTGGAGGGAATTCTACATGCTGCCCCATTGGAAACTCAAAATTTTAAGCCTTTAAAGCTAGGCTAGCAAGGGTGTATGAAGGATTGTGACTGAGAATAAGGTGAAACCTGATTGAATCAGGGTATGCAAGTTTGTTTTGATGTGTTTTGTAGGTTTGAAGAACCCGAGGGGGCTAGATGAGTGTATGGTTATGAAAACCTAGTTGAGTCAAAGGTGGAAGGAGGTGAAATTGGTAGGTTTGTGAAGTATGTATGAAGCTTGGGGACAGCATAATTGGTGGATGGAATGAGCATGTACAGGAATATCAAAGTCTAATTGAAGTGGTTTTGAGGTCATAAGTGGTTAGGGTATTTGTTTTTCAATAAGCCCTAGTTAGTAGGGAGAAAAGTGAGGGTTTTGGAGTTAAGGGTCTTAAGGTGAAAGTGAGGACTTGTAAGTTGATTATTCTACGGGTTTAAAGGCTGACTAAAGATTGTTTGGTGGTTTCAAGTCTTAATGGTGAGTTTTGAGAAGGGTCCCTTTGGAAAAGAGGCCTAATTGAGGCCTATTTCAGCGTTGAAAGGCAGATTTGGTCAAGTTGTTCCAAAGGAGTGAGAATTGATCTTTGAGTATGTGATGTAACTCAGTAAAGGGTGTCAAGATCAGATCTTGGATTGCAAAGTCATTTGGGAAATTTGTTAGAAAATTTGGAAAAAGTGAGCATGCTGTCCTACAAGGTTCACAAGGTGAAAAATGGGAAAAGCAAGCAAATAATTGATTTGTGAGGAAAGAATGGTGGAAACCCTTTTGAATGGTGAAGAGTGATTGTTGTACTGCCCTACATTACATCACCCCCTATTTGATACCAAAACCTTGCCGATAATCCCCACCACCACCAAAGGAAGTGGGTCAAAGAGACACATGGCCCATCAAAGATCCATCTCTCCATCCTCAATTCCTAGGTCATTTATCAGGATCACCCTCTCCCCTAGAGTATCCTCCAGACATCCTCTAGTGTGATGGTCGCCCCATCTATCGATAACATGAATGCGTTGTGGTTGTTGTGCCACCTCTCCACTAGTGTTGTCATCATGGTTCTATGGGTCTTGATCTCTAGTATGTGGACAACATGTCATAGGCCCACTACTCCTAGGAATTCCTCCTCCATCTCCATTAGTTGTGAGACCAATTGCATGGTCAGGAGATGTATCTCCTAGGACTGGATCCAGTTGCCCTCATCTTGCATCCATTAGTCACACATCAATAACCTTGCATAAAATATCAACAAAATTAGATTTTTGTATTCATTTTAGCTCCCTAGCTTATGCATTTTCACCTATTTGCATAATTTTTCCAATTGTGCAACATTTCCTACCAATTGTGCAATCCTATCAATTGTCCAAATTTGTGTCACAATTCTTTGCATTTGTGTAGCTTTGCTAGATGTGTCACATTTCTAATCAAATGTGTTGCATTTCTAGCCATTTATGCTTTATTACTAGATACACAACTTCATCTCCCAATTATGCTATGGTTTTAACCATTTACACTGGAAGCCAATAGCACTACATTTTCTGCCAAATGCGTCGTATTAGGCCATTTGGGAAATATTTTTTACCAAATGTGCAACGTCATTCCAAAAGCGTGACTTAGCCCCTAAAAGGCCGCTTTTGGTTTTTCCTATGTCTACTCACCATTAATGACCCTAGGTCTACCCATCAAGTTCCCAAGGATAGGTATTCATCAATGGTCTTGTGTCGGCTGGTCACCCAAAGGATTGGATCCTCTTTGTGTGGTGTGTCTCCCTTAGAACTCCTGCCATTACCTTTGTTGCTTTTCTTTTGGAGTGCTCTAGAGGGTTTGGATTTAAGAGAGTGTGAGAGTGAAAATGAGTATTTTTGGCTTCCCTTGTCTTATTTATGTTAGTGTAAATATATTCATTATCATACCTAGTTAGCTATTCACCTTTCTAGGATTGACCTATTCACACCTAGCTTAAGTTTACTTAGATTTATTTTTCTTTTGTCTCACTTCATATGATTGATACATGTGTCCTCATAACTTGAGACACCTATTGACACTTTCTAGCACACTTGTCAAGTGAGCTCACAAGTGTACCATCTTTGGAGGGGTAGTCAGTGTTTCACTCCTACCTTTTCACCTCCTCATCCTTTCCTATATAAGTAAGTCTTGATCATTATATTATACACTCTTTATATTATATTGATAGAAATACTACTATGCTTATTTTGTTCACTTGTGGAAGTCTATTTCGAGCTCTCTAATCTTGGCATTCTCCAACATGAGAGCACGTTCCTTCCTACATCGAGGTGAATCTTGCACATAGCCCTATCTGGCTGGGCATCATAGAGCTAAATGGGGAGACTACATCCAGAAAGGCTCAGAAGCTTGAAGAAGTACCTTTCATTTTCCAATTCAGTTTGTTCAAGTTTTCGTTTTTTGCCTGGTGTGGATGCACAGAAAAAATGTGAGATGAGAAAATATTTAGGAGAGGAACCAGTTTGACTCATGCATTGATTGTGAATGAGTGCATTGTAAATGTTGGCCTATTTGTTGCAAGGTTCGAAATTGCATTTTTGACCTATTCGTACCTATTTGACTCATTTCCAGCGGAGGGGTTTGTTGTTGAGTTTAATTTGTAACGGACCCTAAAATGAACTTTGGAGTTAGTACCCTCTGTTATTGAGTCGGTTTTCAAATTATTGGTCAGAGTTTTGGGAATTGGCACTTCAGTGGGGTCGAGGGTGACACCCTTTATGGAATCAGGACAGCCCTCTGGAGTGGCTCCATAGTATAATCTGGGGTGGAGAGGCGTGGCCCATGAAGTGTCGAGGGGTGCAAAGAGAACCCTCAAGGACCTCAAATGAGCTTTGCTATTTTACAAGGCATGGGGAGTTCGTACTGCCGTGGTCAGCACCAAAACTCAATGCCTTGGCTGACATGTGAGTCGCGTCCGTGGCTGGGTTAGAGGGTTTTCAATGATAATTGTAATTATGGCAATTTAAGTGATGATGAGTTACAAGGATTATGATTGATAGTTCCGTTTACTTTCCGGATAAATATCGTTACGGACTCCTCAAATTTGAGGCGGATGTCAATTCACAGTTTAGGTGGTCATGTTAAAATTAATGCCGCTGCCATTGCTTTATATGTTTTCATTTCTCTATTTAATCTTTATTTGCATTTAATTGATATTTTCTACATGCAATTCCTAACATTATTTGTGTAGGGTGTTTTATCTGTTGCTCCACTAAGTCTCTAATATGAAGGAAAGGGTAATCTAAAGGCATCTAAAGAGAGAAGACAATGACTCATCTTTATTGTGTGCCAAAGAAGTGGGGCAATCTATTCATAGAAGCCCTTACACTTTCTCCATAGTCAAATTCACTACCTTTGTTGACATACTCCACGATCTTCTCATACATATGTGACTACCTTTTTTGCCTCTTTTGTAAGTGTTTGGTGGTTGCATTATTTCAATGGTTAGTATTTGGCCCTTTTCTCATCGATGAGATCAAAGCATTCCTCTCCCCATGTGGTCCCATCTACAAATTTCTATGACATCACAAACCCCACACGACCTAGATCACAAATCTACACAAGTACATTGCAGGCCCCCTTTAGGGAATCGATTGAAGTCTCAGAGGTGGCCTATCAATAGCACCCTGCACATCCCTTTGGGTTAGTGCATTAGCATTTGGATTTTACAGAGCTTAACAAAGAGCAGAGAGTGGAGATAAGTTATCAACATTTGAGTCATTTGGAAAAGTTAGTAGCAAGGAGGAGAAAGCAGGCCAAGATTCCTTCATGAGGTCACTCGATGAGAAAATAAGTCAAGTGAACTTGGTAAAGTCACTCACTCTACATAGCAATTGTTGAATTTGCAAGTGACTTAACAATGCAAAGTTACATATGTTATTGCGGCGGTCTCTTCATTCTTTGATTAGCGGCCTACAACATCATGGTTTATTTCTTGACATTTGTTGGCATATTTTCATATTCACAAGCAACGCCCTTCCACAAGTGTTTTTGTCTTCATCATCTTCCCTTTGCCAAGGGCGCAAGAAGTGGTCCAATCCAAATCGGCCTTCATAGGCCTGGTTTACTTAGTCAAAGAGTCCATCCACCGTGTCAATCCTAGCAGGACTCCTCCATATGCGACCTCTCCATAGAAAATCCGATCCTCCTCACATTTAGCACTTTTTGTATATTATTTTTTTTGTTACATTATTTTGTTGGTTTTTAATTCAATTTGTTAGAACTTATTGTAACTATCAAACCTCTAACATTAAAGGTTAGAAGCATTCCATCAAATTGCTATCATTTTATTCTAATCAACTTTCTTAAGAGATAACATTTAATGTTGATCTCTAGTGGTTAGATTTAATCATCTATGTATCTCCAAAGAGCATAAGAGTTTCTTTTTTTTTAATTTTTGCATAACTTGCAAATGGGGGGGTCAAATTCTGAAGTGTGAATAGTCAATGAGAAGTTGGTTCCGTCGTTGATTTTTAGCATCAAGATTCTTTTGACTTCATGTTGTTTAATAATAAAAAATTAACCTCCAAAGTCATAGTTGTAAGCAAATTTTGACGGGGCATAATTTTCATCCCAATTATTGAAATTTTGTAAGCTTTTTTAAAAAATTGTATAAGAATTTTGCAAGGAATTTGATATTACATGTAAAAATAAGATCCAAGTTACCATTTTTTCAAGAAATTATAAAAAACTACATGAGTTATAAATAGAAGATTTTGGCATTTGATCTTCATAACTTGTAAATTTTTCTTGCACATTTATTCTGGGGAGTTACAATAAGCACTAATCATTTTGAGGGGTCTCTTTGAATCAAGGGGGAGAACCTAGGTGTTTTTGCTTTTTGATTTTGTTTGTTCATGTGATCATGTCTCTCATGCTAAATCCCTTTCATTTGAGTACTCTTTGTAATCCTCCTAATAAATGGAAAATCAAATGTGGATATTATGATTCAAGAAAAGGCATACAATAGAAGAATGTTAGTTTTGTCGAATTAAGGAAATGGAGAAAATTCTTCTTAGTCATGGTATGGCCATACCTAATCCTCTAGTTCCAACACATGCATAATCATCATCTAATTTCACTAAGACATTTTGTGAGACACCATCATTTGGGGATGAACAATGTAGTTCAATGACTTGCATTGAGCTCTCATCACCCACATCATCTGTTGCTATATCAAAATCCATTGTTGTCTCATTCATGAATTCCAATGATTGTTTACAAATCCACCACATTGTTTATAAATGACTAGACATCACATCTTTGTTTATAGAATCCCACCTTACAAATTTTTATAAAACTATCGAGGACATTCATTTTCTATTTATTGTTAGCTTCAATGAAGTTACATCACCATTGCCATCTTTGGATATTGCTCTTACCTCGCCTACATCAGATTCTATCATGAAAAATTGTTCATATATTCATGAGTTGACCTATCTTGAACTCATTTATCATCATCTACAACAATATCATATTCACATCAATCTAGTTATCTCCATACATCCATGATCCCTATTCTAGAATCTTCTATGGTACTCGATCCATCATATCAACATCTGTCATACATCAACATTGACTTGGACATCTTTGAGAATTATTTCAAGGCATCATTGACATCATTTCAATCTTTGGATCATGTGCATAATTTAGAGACATGTTCATCTTACTTCTTGCATATTCCTATTCAGAATAGGTCATATTACACACATTTGTGGTGTTATTTATTCCCAAGGGGAGAAATATTGTTTATGGATCATCTTCAACATCTAATGTCGAGCATCTACCAACACTACAAGCATCATTTTGAGGGGAAGCTGCATAGTTTCTCTTCTACTATCAACTTTGGGAGGAAGCATTTCCTCACACAGAGCTCATCACTTCACATTTTCTAGGAGGGTCACATGACCTCTTGTTTCTCTCCTATGGGGGGAACATCCATTGTACTTTATTTTAGAAGTAGTCCTTGGGGGGTCATCATGCGTCCTTCAATCTTCTTCACTTGTACATTTCATTTCATTATATTTCTCTTTTGGAGAGGGGTTTTTATTTCCCACTAGGTTTTTCTCCTTTACTCCACTTTATGAGAAATTTGTACATGAGTACCTAACATGGCCTAGTAGTCGGGAATCATCATTAGTGCATATATTACTCCCTAAGTTGCACTTAATGGGGGTGTTAGTGTAAATAGTGTTGTTATCATACCTAGTTAGCTAATCGCCTTTCTAGGATTGACCTATTCACACCTAGCTTAAGTTTACTTAAGTTTCTTCATATGATTGAGACATGTGTCCTCATGACTTGAGACACTTATTGACACTTGCTCACACACTTTTCAAGTGAGCTCACAAGTGTTCCATCTTTGGAGGGTAGTTATATTTTCACTCCTACCTTTTGACCTCCTCATCCTTGCCTATATAAGCAAGGCTTAATCATTGTATTATACACACTTCATATTATATTAATAACCATGCTATTGTGTCTCACTTCATATGATTGAGACATGTGTCCTCATGACTTGAGACACTTATTGACACTTGCTCACACACTTTTCAAGTGAGCTCACAAGTGTTCCATCTTTGGAGGGTAGTTATATTTTCACTCCTACCTTTTGACCTCCTCATCCTTGCCTATATAAGCAAGGCTTAATCATTGTATTATACACACTTCATATTATATTAATAAGCATGCTATTGTGTCTCACTTCATATGATTGAGACATGTGTCCTCATGACTTGAGACACTTATTGACACTTGCTCACACACTTTTCAAGTGAGCTCACAAGTGTTCCATCTTTGGAGGGTAGTTATATTTTCACTCCTACCTTTTGACCTCCTCATCCTTGCCTATATAAGCAAGGCTTAATCATTGTATTATACACACTTCATATTATATTAATAAGCATGCTATTGTGTTTATTTTTGTTTACTTTTGGAAGTATGTTTCGAGCTCTTTGATCTTGGAATTCTCCAACAATTTATAGCCCTTCTAGCCCTAAGCTTTCATCCTTAAGCTCTTTTTAGCTTTGTTTTCCTACTCTAGGGTCTTTTTCTAACCTTTTATCACTCTTATCTTGTGTTTTCTAGCTAATCCCTCTTGTTTTGAGCCCGAAAAAAAAAATTCTCTAGTCATTCTCTCAAGGGGCATCATATCTCCATCCCATGCTTCGTTGGGGCATATCATCTATCTTTTTTTCTTTCTAACAACACTTTAATATGTATTGTCTCAA
>VDFB02057712.1:0-19122 GCA_007258455.2 Sequoia sempervirens
ATATATATATATATATATTTGTCTTTAATCATTTCCTAATTAAAGTTTTATATCATTTTTTGTTTCAGGTCTCCCAAAATTAGATGCTTTACAAAAAAGAGAGGAGATGCACATATATTACAATGGAATTCGAATCTAGAGATAGGTAACTATATATAGTTCTAGATACATTTAATTGATACTTTATAATTGATTTCATATCCCCTTAAGCCATTCTCTTAAAACCCCTTAAGTCATCCTCTTATGTACCATTAATCCATCCTTTTGCAGCCCCTTAAGTCATTCTATCAACTACCATTAATCCATCCTCTTAGGACCCCGTAATCCATATCCTCATATATCTACCCTTAATTTGTCCACTTGCATCCACTTAAGTCACTCTCTCAACACCCCTTAATTCATCCTCTTAGGACCCCTCAATCAATATCCTCATATATCTACCCTTAATCCATCCACTTGCATCCCCTTAATTCACTCTCTCAACACCCGGGGTTTAAATTCCTTCTCTCAACTCCCTTAATCCACTCTCTTGCATCACTTGAAGTCATTTTATCAAATCTCCTTACTCCACCCTCTTACATCCCTTCAACTCATTCTATCAACTCCCCTTAATCCACCCTCTTACATCCCTTCAACTCATTCTATCAACTCTCCTTAATCCACCCTCTTGCATCCCCTTAATCTACTCTCTTACATCACTTGAAGTCATTTTATCAACTCCCCTTAATCCACCCTCTTACATCCCTTCAACTCATTCTATCAACTCTCCTTAATCCACCCTCTTGCATCCCATTAATCCACTCTCTTACATCACTTGAAGTCATTTTATCAACTCCCCTTAATCCACCCTCTGACATCCCTTCAACTCATTCTATCAACTCCTTAATCCACCCTCTTACATCCCTTCAAAGAGTCATTCTCTCAACTCCCCTTAATCCACCCTCTTGCATCCCCTTAATCCACTCTCTTACATCCCTTTAAGTCATTTTATCAACTCCCCTTAATCCACCCTCTTATATCCCTTCAAGTCATTCTATCAACTCGGACCCTTAATCCACCCTCTTGCATCCCCTTAAGCTGTCCTCTTAAAGGACCCTTAAGTAATATCCTCTTACATCTCCTTAATCCTCTTAGGACCCGTTAAGCCATATCCTAGGGTTCATGAGATGCATCCTCTTAACTCTCCTTAAGGAATTCTCTTAAGACCCCCCCTTAAGCTATATATCCTCTTAGGTCCCCTTAATCCATCCTATGGCTAACATCATTTGAATTTGTATGGAATTTACTATATACAGTTCTTTTCTTGCATGAATTTTTTACTTAAATGACTCATAAAAATTTTAGTTACTTACATTAATTATTTTTGCAAGTTCTCATCAAGTCGGTCTACGATGTGATTGTTGAACTGAAAAACTATTTTATCAAGAGACTATGTAAATACCAATTTTTGGTATTCAGCTAAAAGTTGATAAGCTTTAATTGTATCTACATGCACATATATGTTTCATCATGTTATATAGTTGTATTAAACATCTTGATGTACATTATATATGTTTGTTCGATGTCACTTTTTAAATATCTTGTTCTAATTTTATAGATTATAAATGTTTCATGTTTTCTATTTACCACATTTTATATAATTATTCAATTGTATAGATTATACATTTTATACATACAAGGAGATAGTTTTTTGTTTATTGATTCAAATATTTGTTATGTAATTGGAAAATAGTTAAAATTACTTGCCCTTAATTTATTATGAATATGATTTAAGAAACTATTTAAGGAATGTTTTAATTTGTCACCTAACCATGTGATAAAATATATATATGAAATTTGATTCTAGATAAGAATTTATATAGTGCATGTATTACTTGAAAATTAGATAAAATATAAATATAGATATGTATGAATGCATATAATCATGAAAATGAACATAACACGATCTCATAATTGACTGCATATATAATCATCATATTAAAGTCAACTGATATAAATAAACACACATATGATAATAGCATGTTCAAAATAAAACTAGAGATCTAGATAGTCCATAAAATTTATATGTCAAGTCCAACACATATATTGAAATAAACTAGATATCTATATTCCATAAAATATAAAACCATCTAACTTTCAGGTTGATCGGTCAAATCAAGTCTCCTCTTTGTTCCATGCCGACTAGATGTACCTGCATCATGCTGTAAAAGAGTATAAGGGGTATGCGGGATCATCATGGAAAAATAGGCCCTTGGTGGAAACAAATTAGGAAAAATCGAGAGTTAGGCAACTTGGCGATAAAAAAAATGAATAAAGTTATCTATATTATTTCAAAAATATGTAAGAATAGAATATATAGCAAATTTAATTTAGTTTATAAACTACTAGGTTTGTTTAAAACCAAAAAATCTATTTGGTGAAATTTTGAAATTTCAATGCAGTAGTATTTAAATTTGAGGGAAAAAATAAGTAGGTGTTTGTCTACCCACCCTAATCACAATAAAATGATAATATTTTTTTATAATATTTTAGATATAAGTAGAGGGATCATGTCCCGATGTGATGCATATTTTTTTGTAATTTTTTTCCATGTAAATAATTAATTATGAATTTTTTATTACAAATTTTAAAAAATATAAAAGCTTCATTAATATTAAATACCTTAACTTGCTCAAAACTTCCTTGAAATTCATTTTTTATTTTTAATCCTATGGTATCTGAGAAGCATAGAATGGGATGCATGTTTTGGATTAAAAAATGTGATATTGTTTGAAGCTATAGATGTTTTCAATCCAGCCCTGTATCAATCGGGACTTTAATTAAGTAATTTGAATAGAAAATGAATAATAATTACTTATTAAATTTAAAGTAAAGAATAATTTATATCGATGGAAATCTGAGAGTCTCCTTTAAAAACCCTATTTGTTTCATCAACTTTGGGTAAAATAATAGTCATCAGCCACATACCCATCATATTGCCACTTTTTGGCCCATCATGATCCCGCACATACCCACAAGAAACTTGAAATTAAATTTAAATTTATTTAGAAATTTTGATATAATTAAACATATTTAAAATTGAAAATATAAACTTTTAGATAAAAAAAACTAATTAAATATCGACTAAATATAGTAAAAATGATTTCTAGTATGCATAAATTACCATATGGTCATGTGAATCAATTGACACATTTTCTTCAACGGGTAGCATAACTGTCAGTTGAGAAGATGCAAATGCCTGATCTACTATATCCTGCATATTCATATAAAGCAAACAATATGTGAAAACCTTGAATATATATATATATATATAAAAGGTTCGTAAAAATTGTATAGGAGATTTAAAGTAAAGTGTACGCAACCTCAAATGATATGACCTCATGATCACGCACCTGATATTTCCCATGCATAAATGTCGATGATGTCTCAGGTGCACGGCCCACCATGGGTATCTCATCAAATCCCTACATATAGATGTGCAACAGTTCGTATAGATCATTCACACATGTGTATGTAAATGAAAATATTAAATTAGATCTATGATGTGTATTTAATTTAAACTTAAGAAAATTTTGAAAGCACACACCTGAGCTGATGATGTCTTAGGAGCGCTCACCACTATAACTTGTGGTTGGTCAATACTAGGGATAGTATGACCTCCCTGCATCTAGATATAATATGTCAATTCACACATGTGTACAAATTCAAATTAAATTATATATATATATCCACACAAATTATTTAATAGCTCATCAAAATCCATATAGATGTACAGGTTACCGTATAGATCATTGTGACACATGTGTATGTAAATGAAAAAATTAAAGTTAGATCTATGATGTGTATTTAATTTAAACTTAACAAACTTTTGAAAGCACACACATGAGTTGATGATGTCTCAGGAGCGCTCACCACTGTAACTTGTGGTTAGTCAATACTAGGGATAGTATGACCTCCCTGCATCTAGATATAATATATCAATTCACACATGTGTAAAAATTCAAATTAAATTAGATATATATATATATACACACAAATTATTTAATATATTTTGGTTCAAATTACTGCAGCCAAGGAGTGAGCCCGGATCTATTTTCGACATACACACGATGATCATATTGAGTTTCAAGCATCACGTCACCATGCGTCTACACCAAACACAAACTTATTGAATTAATATTATATATATAGTTTGATGTTATTATTTACATGAATTTTTTACATTTCAAACTTGAATTAAATTTAAGTTCAAAAGATGAACATACCTATGTAGGATGATCCTTAGAATATAGTAAATTTAGGTATGACCCCGTCCCAGATGCATATGCCTCACCTGAAGTGGATGTCTGAGTATCCCTATAGCCCGAGCCTCCATGCTCTCTATTGGCCACTTCAGTGGCCACATGTGTAGTCTGCTGAGTGAGATGTCCTGAAAGTGAACTCAATGCTCCTAATGTTGATAACATGGTTTGTTGTTGAAATGTAGTAGGAACACTAGGAGAAGGAGGAGGAACAATAGAAGCAACTGGAGCACATCGCTGAGGATCGACACGTGCTCCTAGTCTATGTTGGGGCATGCCACGCCCAACTCCCTAAAATGACCTCATATCAAAATAGTTGGGTTTTTTACCCAACTCAAACTCAACCCATAACTTTCTCAAAATTTATAAGGGCACCTCACTATTTCCATGTGGTGGAGTATCAAACACCATCCACTATCTCTCCCAAAAATGAGTAGCTATTTGCGAGTGCCTACACGATAAAATTGAAATTCATTTTTTTGTGGGTGGTATTGGTTGGTTTGTTTGGGAGTTTACAAAATATTGGCATATGGCTTGTTTAGTATTTTTTAGGTCATTGATCTCTTTATATGACAATCCATCTGCATAGAATTGTCTCATATCTTCTCTCCATCAATGGAACCTATGTGAGTCCGCTCCGATGGATCCGAACAAAATTGACAATAGTTTGCATAAAGTGAATTACAAACCGTGCACAGATAATGGAGGGACTCTAGTCTCATTTTTGTGAGATCTATATTTCCTTGAATGGCAATCAGGTTTGCTCGAGATATTCTCTCTTAGGACGATCCTGAATGGCTTTAGAGGGAGATGGGGAGTTAGGTGGTGGAGAATGTGGAGGTATTAACTGGGTTTTGTTCATGTGGGTGGACTAGGATGGCATCTTGGGATCTAGGGACTGCCAGTGGATCATGAAATTCTCTAGAATTAAATAGTGGATCCATATAAGGCAATGATATGGCAGCTGCATGTTAAACAATTAAAATATATATCAACAAACTAATTAAATAATGCACACAATTTGAAAGTTATTTAAAAATCACCTTGAACATGCAAAAAATTCAAAGTATATTTCATTTGAAGACCATTCAATTTATAACATTAAAAATCCATAACATTAAAAATTCATATAACATGTACACACATTAGAATTGAGTCGGTGTGGGGTTGTTAATATGAAGGGGTGAAATGAAATTATGGGGTTTTATTAAAATTTATTTAATCTCATTCATTTGTTTTCTAAGAATACTAAAGATAAGAATGAAAATTTAATAGAATACATTTAAAGGGGCACATAGATATATGCTAGTGACCTAATTGCAATGTACAAAATAAACAAAGATGAGCTTCAACTCTATTCACCAAATTTTGAGAACTTATTTGATCCTTAGAAATGTCATTAGTAGGAACCCTTAAGACATCAATTCTACGATTTAGAGGGTGATAGGATGAAACTAAGGGGATCTATAATCTAAATGGAGACCTAGGACCAAAATTTTTCCATGGCTTAAGGAATAAAATTTGTGGGATTTCCTAAAAGAAACCAAATTTTATTTATGAGTCCTACAACAAAATGAATGCTTTTTTATAGTTTAGGGTTTTAGATTTCAAATTATAACTAAGTTGTTGAGTTATGATGGATTTTGCAACAATTAGGAATTTTAGATTTCAATTATATATAACTAAGTTGTTGAGTTACGATGGATTTTGAACCTATTTGGACCTCTACGCACTCTTGGATGATTTAAAAGGGGAGAGGGGATCTAAAGTGATTTAGACCCAATTTTTTTGTAATCATGTATTTTTTGAAACTTTCTATGGCATAGACTCCACCAGCCATGTTTAGCAGTTGGTGCGTGGGACAGACCATGTGCCACTAAGTGAGGAATCAATTGATCAATGAACAATAAATTTAAAAAAACTTAGAAAATAAACCTTTGGTTATAGAATTCACTTGCATTTATGAATCATCATCTATCAAGTTTGTCAAAAAGTAATTTGAATTTTCCATTGAAATGTTCATGCTACAAGTTATCTTTGATACACTAGTTTAGAGAAAGTACAACATTTAGTTTTCCTAATCTAGAAAAATGCCACTACACATTAGAGTTAAAATAGGAATTAGATTAAACACACAACCTATAGATCTTATGAATAATATCCTATAAATTAAGGTTTGAATATGATCATAATGCATCCTTACATTTAATTCACAAAGGATCTTGAATCCAAATAAGATTTGGGTAGAAATCATTCATGCTTCACATTTTAATTTTTATTTGATTTAATAACATTTATACAACTTGTCTAGCTCTATCCATATTGCACATAGTCTAGATCAACAAGTATGACTTGCATTTCTATGTTTTTTTTAATAAATTTTTACAAGTAAATGAGAAACCCTACCACCTAAACTTAGTGCTTTGAATAAAATACATGTGACATTCTAGGAATAGCTTCAATATATCAACAATTAGGAATAAATTAGATTTCAATTATAACTAAGTTGTTGAGTTACGATGGATTTTGCAACAATTAGGAATTTTAGATTTCAATTATATAACTAAGTTGTTAAGTTACGATGGATTTTGTTCACCTATTTGGACCTCTACGCACTCTTGGATGATTTAAAAAGGAAGAGGGGATCTAAAGTGATTTAGACCAAAAAAATTTGTAATCATATATTTTTTGAAACTTTTCTATGGCATAGACTCTTCCTTCATATTTATATAAATTCTATACACATGGGTTTTCGAAAAAGAACCTAACTACCACTAAGTGAGGAATCAATTGATCAATTCAATAAATTTAAATAAACTTAGAAATAAACCTTTGGTTATAGAATTGACTTGCATTTATGAATCATCATATATCAAGTTTCTCAAAAAAGTAATTTGAATTTTCCATTTAAATGTTCATGCTACAAGTTATCTTTGATACACTTGTTTAGAGAAAGTGTACAACATTTAGTTTTCCTAATCTAGAACAATGCCACTACACATGAGAGTTAAAATAGGAATTAGATTACACACAACCTATACATCTTATGAATAATATCCTATAAATTAAGGTTTGAATATGATCATAATGCATCCTTACATTTAATTCACAAAGGATCTCATCCAAATAAGATTTGGGTAGAAATCATTTGTGCTTCACATTTTAATATTTATTTGATTTAATAAGATTTATGTGTCTAGCTCTATCCATATTGCACATAGTCTAGATTAACAAGTATGACTTGCATTTCTATGTTTTTTTAAGAGAATACATCATACACTATATAAGCTAATATAACATTGATATAGAGTGATTACATACTCATATCAAGTAGCATCATGATATATACATTTATTAAATCAAGCACATAGTTTCGCATGAGGTACATTATTTTACTTCACTGGTACACTTTCTCAAGTTAAATTATACAATCATGAAGTTTTATGAGATAAAATTAGCTATCAAATTTATATTATGTGAATATATATTATAATTAAATCAATAATTTGTTGGTTAATATATATATATCTATGCATCAATTGTTTGTACCTCCTTTATTAGTCAATTTTATGAATTTCATTGGTAGTTGCATGGATCACCAACGACATACCAAAGTGTACAGGTAGAACCTATGAACTATAAATTGTGATCCCTAATTTAGTGTTTTACAAAACTTACGTTTTAGGGTAAATAGCCTGTCTTAGGTTTACGTTTTAGGGTTTAGGACCAAGGATTAGCCTGTGTAAATTAGTTTTTAGGGATCTATGTAAATTTTGTAACCTAGGATTTTGATTTCTAAGTTAAATGTGTCCAATTTAGGTTTAGTTTTTATGGTTTTCAATTTACAATTTAATGTTATCTATTTCATTGACATTTTTGATTTTTTAAATGCAATTAAAAACTATAAATTTTTTTACTAAAACACACTAAAGAAAAAAAAAGTGAATACTAATTACAAAACAAAAAAATAAGATACAAAGAAAAAAAAGGTAGAATTCAACCAACCTAGAGGTCACTGAGGTCGAGTGTGTTGACGAGAGGAGGTTGCAGTCAAAATTTTCACCAAGCACGAGCTTCAAAACACATATGGGATCAAAAACCTCTCTTCTCTGACGTGGCTAGAAATAGTGACTGAAAATGAAACGCAGCCATTTATTTTTAAAAAATAAATACCTTCACAAAGCGCATACGCATTTTTAAATGCGTACTTGTTTCTGGTTCGTATACCCGTAGTTGAGCGCATACGCATTCGGATTCTGGCTCGAGTACCCGATTTGTAATGTGTACGTGTTTTTTAGATAACGCGTATGCATTTCCTTCAAAAAAAATTGTTTTGCCTAAAATTTCCCCTCTTCATGTACTCAACTTCTTCCTTTACCTTAATGTCTTGTGAAGGTGTTGTGAAGTGTTGTAAAAAATTTCTACATGCACTAGACTCTTCTCTTCATAGAGTTGCATCCTAAATATTCCCTTTTATTCCTTATCCAAAGTCTTATTTTAAAGTGTTGTAATGATTTGTAACAAGATTTCCACTTTTTCTAGGCTTATCTTCACTATTTACACCTTTCTTATGCTTTATTTAGCCCCTTTATTCACTCATAAGTCATAATTAAGTGTACTTTTCAATGTAAACCCAACAAACAACATTAAATGTGACTTAATTCCCGACACCCACTTACAAGTGTAAGGTGGGATCCATTCGACATGGGTGGAAAATGAGTCCCTCTTGGCCCCAAATTCCTCTTGGCCCCAAATTCAAATTATTTCAAATTTTCTTTCGGGTTTTTATTCAAAAGGACCTTATCTCAGCCTGTGATGATGTATTATTGGGTTATTAGAGCATAATTGTGTATAAATAATTATTTCTCCCTACATTCTAACCCTCATTCATCCATTAACTCTTTTCATAGTTCATTCATCATCCATCTTCTCATTCAAGTCAAGCAAGTTAGGGTTTCATCTTTGCAAGTCATCAAGTTTCCTTCCTAAGAAATTCAAGGGCATAATCTTCCTCCATTGTTGCATAAATTCAAGATCTATCATCATGGAAAGGTAATTATCCAATTGTTTCATTCTTCATTACATTCTTTCTCTATTTTGTTTTATTTACCTAAAAGGGGTTTGACCAAAGAAAACTCCCATGCCCTAACATTCACCATTTATCTCTCTTGTCTTGTGTGTTTGCAGATTTAGAAATCCTTGAGGCTTAGAAATCATTGAAGATTGTGTTACAAATTTTTTTAAGTCTTCTCTTCATTTTGGAAGTCAAAATATCAACAAAAAGTCATTTTCAAGCTCGAATCTGACGGTTTGAGAACCGAACAACGGCAGAAGTAGAAAGTCAAAATTGAAAGCTTTGGATTCCACCTTTGAATATTCAAAAATTCAAAAGTGGACTCATTCTTCATGGGTGGTGAATGAGTCCCACTACTAGGTCATTTTTTGGTTTTCTGTATTTTTAGATACCCTTTTGTCTGAAACAGGGTCCGGAACAATTTTACAGAACTAGGACTGATTCACCCAAAATGGAAAATGAGTCCCACCAGGCCTAAAATTCAGCATCAGTAGCATTCTAGAAGCCATTCCAAGTCTCCATCCATATTCCAAGTGCAAGCTTTCAGTCTCTTTCATTTCTACTCAGTTTTGTTCACATGTCTAGGTGTTTTTGCTTTACACAATGTGTTTTCAAACAAGTTACATTTCTTAGGTTTGCATACCTTAATAAATCAATTTCATCATCTATTTGAATTTATATCATTGCATTTAGTCTTAAATTCATCATGCATCCCCTTATTTGAGTGAACTAGCTAGATTTTAGGTGTGGGATCTATCTCTTTTCATTATGTGAAAGACCCTAATTTAGCGAAACAAAGTCATAGCATCCACCACCTTAAAATCAAAGGTTCATTTTGGTGAACCTGATTTTTGAACAATTTCTTGTCTAATTTTGGATTCCTTCATCATAGATCTAGGCTTGCATTGACCTTGCATTAGTATTTGCATGGATTAATTAGCATGCTAGGTTTCAAATTTTGCATTCATAAAAAGTGTATTTAGGTTGCATTATTGGCATCTAAATTCATTTCAATTTTCTGAAATTTTGTATTTTTAGCTTAGGTTCACATTATAGCACTTAGAAAACATCAAAATCACCCAAAATTTTCTAAAAATTCTAAAAAAAGTCCATACTAGGACTCATTTTCCACCTTGTGCGAATCAATCCCTTTTCACCCCTGAAATAGCCTTTTACAGAACTGAAAACCCTATTTTTCAGCTTCTATTTGGTGCCATTTCCTAGCTATATCAGTTGGATGCATTTATGTAACATGCATTTCATCAAATCTAGCCTAAATTAGCTCATTGCATGCATGGTTTCAATTTCAAGTTTGCATTCTCATCTTGTTACATATCATAATCAATCAATTGTCATCTTTGAAATATGAAAAATTAAATTCCTCTTTTGCATATTTTCTTTATCATTGTTACATTTCAAGTTTGTAGAATAATCATTTCGTCATTTTTTCATTACAAAGTTCTATAGTTATCATCTTGCATTTTCTCTTTTCAGATCTTATTGCATGTTGTAAGAAAATTTTGTTAAATGCATATGAATATGAGGTCATTCCCCCACTCTTTTTGTTCATCATAGATCCCTCTCCTAGTTCCCCTTTTATGGATGAGGTTAGTCTAGTGAAAGAAACCTTGGATAAGAATAACACTTAAATTTTTTCTTTTCCTATTATCTCTCCTACTTGCAAAGAAGAGATTATAGTGTTAGAAGAACCAATTGATGAGAGTTTTGACAATCTATGTTGTTTCTCTCCTCTTACCTCTCCTATTAGACATAAATTACTAAAGAATAAGACATCACACTAAGTAATCATGATGATCACACAACACAACATGAAGATGAGATCATAGACACATTTCTAGACATTACCTGACCTAGTCTCCATAATCATGATAATAAAACTTGTTCTTCTCCTACTATCCCTCCTTGATGCAAAGACGATAGGTTGGTGTTAGAAGATATACCTATTCAAGATCATGAGAAAATTTCCCATACCTTCCCTAATGTCCTTTTCCTATGGGAAGATCCATTTCAAAATCATCATGATCCTTCTCTTGATGCCTCTCCCACTTGTGATGAAGCTACTTTGCACATTTCAACCTTAGATGAACATATTACAAGCTCTCCTAGTAGGGTAGATAATATGGAAAAAGAGAATAAGACCTTACAAAAAATGAATGATCGAATAGAGTCTTCCCCTAATCTCCCCATTATCAATAATCAAACACATTCTAGCATTCATAACTCCCCTATTTTCGATGAAGTTAGTTTGAATGGACCAAGCCTTAATTGTCAAAAACATGAGGTTTGTTGTTCTCCTAAAAACTCTCCTTCTAGGGAGAATATCATCATAAAAGGAAAAGATAACACTGACAATCATGATATTATGCTCTTCAAAGATAATGTAGACTCTCATTCACCAAGGGATGTTAATATTATTCAACTTCAACTCATATTTTATCCACCCTCACACAAAAGAAATCAACAGACACTTGAATTCACCCTCTACCCACCTCATAATAATGTGTTGCAGCAACTGAGTCATCATACTATTGCTCATACATATAACACTCGAAACAATCCATCACCACCACAACCAAACCCAACTTCTTTACCTTTTCCAAATTCTATACTGCCTAGTGCCCCTCGCTTAAGGGAGTATGATCTTGTTGAACAACTTATAATTACTCCCGCAAATATCTCCCTTTGGGTCCTTCAAACTTCACCTACATATCACACTTTGCTTCAAACATCCTTACAACAAGTTCCCATCTCTTCTAATACGCAGCCACATAATATCGCAGCCATGATTCAAGTCATAAATTTTGACATTGTTTTCCACCAAAGTGAGCTCCCCCCTTAGGAAGTGCAAAAAAAAATGAAGCTCTCATGATCATTGCCCAATACAATTGGATACGCATAAAGTGAATTGAAAATGGCTTAGCCCTTAATGTTTCTAGTGTAAACCTTTTAGATAGGCCTCATGTGGATAAATCAAAAATTCAACCCGAATCTTTATCTATTAAGGGCTTTGATAATGACGAAAAGACACCACTTGGTGTGATCACTTTACCGATTATAGTTGTAGAAGTCACATTGAACACAACAATCTAGGTTATGCCTCATGACATTTCATATAACCTTCTTCTAGGCAAGTTGTGGATTCATGCAATGAATGGTGTGCCTTCCACTCTTCACTGAAAAATGAAATACATCTACAAAAACAAAGTGTACACTCTCGATACTAATCATGAGCCTTATAATTTCTTCCAAATTGAGAAAACCAAAGAGAACCCCTTGAACACATTAACACCAATCACACAAGTGGAACCCACACAACAAAAAGACAAACAATAACATATTGAACAAGTCACAATGCTATCAGAAGATGATTGGGGTTCCTTGGATTTTGAACATGACTTGGATGACCTTTCAAAAGCATCTACCTCAACCATTTTAAACAAAAAATAAAATTACACAACAAACTTTAAAGAACTTAATCAAGAATAGCCACCAACTTTGAAAGCATTGAAAAAGCTTTATGGACAAGGTTATGAACTTATGAAACAACTTGGATATAGAGGAAAAGGTTGTGGTGCTAATGAACAAGGTATCTACAACACTATCAATCCTATCACACAACAAACAACTCATGGTCTTTGCTATTGTCCTATGATAGAAATCGCCACTTGCCTTCCCTCAACATCAACACTCTCACACAACATTCTTCTAAGCCAACCTTAACTGTAAAGCATCCTGAACTGATAGAAACTAGTGGTCTTGATTGCTCTCCTTTACAAATCATTCAACAACTAGATACGCCTTTGCTTAATGTCAATATCATTTTGCAAGACACCAATGATTTACATTCGATAGATTTTCCCTCCTCATGCAAGAGTGGGAACAAACTCTTGCAATCTAAAGAACCTTGCATAGGTATGACATCCTATACTAAGCAAGACATATCTTTGCAACCAACAACAATAACTACTTCTCCTCTTAATTGAGAGGATATCTTGTCAAGACTCCTCGTAGATCACTTGATCTCTCTCCCTCCACAAACTCAAAAGAAATTTTATTACAAGACTTCATTATTTTCCTATCATAGAGTTCATGGTCATTCCACTAATTAATCAAGGCTTTGATATGTAAAATCCAACATTTTCGAGAGTTTGGTATGCTTCCCTCTATGGGGGCATGTAATTCCTCTAATTGATCCTAATTTTTATTCTTGCCTACATTTCATCAATCATTTCAACTCACCTTTTTCCTACACTTAGTGGGGGCAAGGGGTTTAGTAGCCTTTTCCTCATATGTCACTTTTCATTGACTCTTTTGGCTAGTCATTAACCTTTCATGAACATATAAGAGAAATATTGGGATGTGGACAACATGCCTTAAATAGGCTCGCATGTGACATACTACCTTTTTTGTGACGTAGCTTATCAAAAACATGACTTGGCATAGGGATTTCTGAGTAAGCTCGCATTTCCTCTTCTTCTACTTTAAACAAATTGCTCACAGTACTGGTGTTCAAAATTGCTTTAAAGTGGGGGCATATGTCACCACTCACATTTCATTATGTGATTTCTTTCTTCTTGCAATGATACTTCTTTTGCACTTATCTGCTCTTGGAGACATTAATCATGGTGTTCCCTAAGATGAGACCTTGCACGAATTCAGCATATGAAGTTTTGCTTACCTCATAGAGCTTGAAAACCACTTTCCTTTGTGGTGTTTTATCAATGTTATTAGTAGGTATAACTTTGGTATGGTGTAGTGAGAAGCCCATTTTGAGGCATGACTTTCCCCATAGCCACCTAAGTGTTTGTGAGCACATATCGATCATATGTGTCTCACCTTTTGGGCTTTCTCACCCCATGAACAACCAAGAGTTTTGTAGCCCTAGAGTGAGTATAATTGGGTATTCTCACCCAAACAATAGCCAAGAGTTTGATCTCCCCAAAGTGATTACGCATTTTATTTACAAAACAAAGAAGCTCCTAGATCTAATCTACAAAGTCTAGTTGGACAAACAATCGAAGCTTCATCCGACTTTTCATTTTTAGCTTTCTCTTTCTTGCCATTGCATGATTATTTATCTTGATGGTTTGAATTAGGATCTTGGATCTTGGGGGCTTGTGCAACCTCCTTTGATCCTTTTCATTCTTTTTCATCTGCATCTGTACACTCATATCTCTCTTGAATGTCTACTTTAGTGTGAGTTTGAAGCAAGTTCATCCTCTCACTAAAGTGGGGGTAAATGTACCATAGAAAAAAGGACCTCTTGCTTGACATGGGAATAATTCATGATAAATTGGACTTAATAAGGCCTTGATTTAGTGTTGTGAGGTGTTTTACATGTCCACACTAGGTTTTGGCCCCTTGAAAATTGAATAAAATGCATTTATTAATGTCTTGTGAAGGTGTTGTGAAGTGTTGTAACACATTTCTACACTTTTCTAGACTCTTCTCATTATAATTCATCTAAATATTCCCTTTTTATTCCTTATCAAGTCCTATTTTAAAGTTTTGTAGTGACTTGTAACAAGATTTCACACTTTTCTAGGCTTATCTTCACTATTTACACCTTTCTTATGCTTTATTTGGCCCCTTTATCCACTCATAAGTCATAATTAAGTGTACTTTTGAATGTAAACCCAAAAAACAACATTAAATGTGACTTAATTCCCAACACCCACTTACAAGCCTAAGGTGGGACCCATTCACCATGGGTGGAAAATGAGTCCCTCTCGGCTCCAAATTCAAAATATTTCAATTTTTATTTCAATTTTTTATTCAAAAAGAACTTATGTTAGCCTAGGATGTTGTATTATTAGGTTATTAGGGCATAGGTGTGTATAAATAAGTGTTTCTCCATCCATTCTAACCCCCATTCATTCATTAACTCATTTCATAGTCCAATCATCGTCCATCTTCTCTTTCAAGTCAAGCAAGTTAGGGTTTCATCTTTGCAAGTCATCAAATTTGCTTCCTAAGACATTCAAGGGAAGAATATTCCTTCATTGCTACAGAAATTCAAGATCTATCATCATGGCAAGGTAATTACCTAATTGTTTCATGTTTCACTACATTCTTTCTCTATTTTGATTTAATTACCTAAGAGGGGTTTGACCAAGGCAAATCCGCATGCCCTAACATTCTCCATTTCTCTCTCTTGTCTTGTGTGTTTGTAGATTTAGACATCTTGGAGGCTTAGAAATCATTGAATATTGCATTTGAAGAAGTTGGTTAAGTCTTCTCTTCATTTTTCAAGTCAAAATATCAACAAAAGTCATTTTAGGCGAATCGGCGGAGTTTAGAACCTTAGACACGAAGTATAAAGTGCAGACCGAAAGCTTTGAATTCCCACCTTTGTGAATATTCTCGGACTCAGGTGATCATTATCAGGTTCTGATCCTCGGTCATTTTTTGGTTTTCTACATTTTTAGATACCCTTTTGTCCGAAATAGGTTCTGGAACAGTTTTACAGAACTGGGATTGATTTACCTAGAATGGAAAATGGTTCCCACCAGGCTTGAAAGTCAAAATCAGCAGCATTCTAGAAGCCATTCCTAGTCTTCATCCATATTCCAGGTGCACGCTTTCAGTCTCTTCCATTTCTACTCAGTTTTGTTCACATGTCTAGGTGTTTTTGCATTACACAATGTGTTTTAAAAGAAGTTACATTTCTTAGGTTTGCATACCTTAATCAATCAATTTCATGATCTATTTGTATTTATATAATTTCATTTAGTCTTAACTTCATCAAACGTCCCCTTATTTGAGTGAACTAGCTAGATTTTAGGTGTGGGATCTATCTCTTTTCATTAGGTGAAAGACCCTAATTGAGCAAAACAAAGTCATAGCATCCACCACCTTAAAATCGATGGTTAAATATTTTAGTAATAAATTAAATGAAGCAAAAAGGAAATACTCCATGTATGATCAAGAGTTTTATGCAATTTTGCAAGCTCTTAATAAGTTGTGACATTACTTACTTTTGAAGGAGTTTGTTTTGTATGCTAATCATCATGCATTGCAATATATAAACAGTCAAGGTAATCTTAGCCAAACACTTGTGAAGTGGGTTGAATTTCTTCAAATTTATTCTTGTGTATTGAAACATGGAAGTGGGAAATAAAATAGAGTTGTTGATGCATTGAGTAGAAGGTGCTTGTTGTTGAATGAAATGAGAGTAAGTGTTATTGGTTTTGATTCCATGGGATAGTTGTATGAAGAATATGTTGATTTTAAAGAAGCTTGGATAGCATGTAAGATTCCAATGGGAGTGGATAGAACTCCATGGCTGGAGTATTTTATTCAAGAAAATCTATTATTTAAATGAAAGAGATTATGCATACCTCAAGGTTCCATGAGGGAAAATTTGTTGAGAGAGAAATATATTGGAGGTTTGGGTGGACACTTTGGAGTGGATAAAGATTAACACAACTGAATGAGAGTTATTATTGGCCTGGAATGAGTGCAAATATAAAAAGAATGGTGTAAGGTTGCAAAGTGTGTCAATATCCAAAGGGAGTGAAGTAAATTATGGGTTTATAACAACCATTTCCAATATCGGAGAGACAGTGGGAATGTATCAACATGGATTTTGTTTTTGGTTTGCCAAGAACATAAAGAGGTAATGATTAATTTTTTGTTGTAGTGGATACATTCTAAAAAATGGCTCATTTTCTACCATGTAAGAAGTGTAGTGATGCTTCCCACATAGCTAATTTGTTTTTCAAAGAAATAGTTTGGTTACATGGATTGCCAAAAAGTATTATTTCAAACCGAGACACAAAATTTGTTGGTCATTTTTGGCATAATTTGTGGAATAGAATGGGAACAATATTGGGTTTTAGCTCAACCTACCATCCTCAAATGGATGGCCAAAGTGAATTTTTGAATCGAAGCTTGGGTAATTTGTTGAGGTGTTTGGCTAGGGATAAACCAAATCAATGGGATTTAACTTTGGCACAAATGGAATTTTCATATAATAACTCCATAAATTGAAGTGTGGGAAAAAGTCCATTCCAAGTTGGGTATGGGCATAACACAAGGGGAGTTGATGAATTGAGCTCGATAGTGCATATTTGAAAAGAAAAAGTATTGTAGTGGAATATTTTAGTGAATAAATTCATGAATTGTACAAAGAAGTGAAGGAGAATTTGGAGAAGAGAGTCATCAAATATAAGGCACGTGTTGATGTACATAGAAGAGTGCAAGAGTTTCAGATTGGTGAGTTGGTAATGGCACATTTGAGGAAGGATAGCTTCCCACTGGGAACACATAATAAATTAAAATGGAAGAAAATTGGCCCATGCAAGGTTCTGTAGAAGTTTTCATCAAATGCATATGAGATTGAGCTTCTAGTTGGTGTTGATATCTCTCCAATATTTAATGTTGCTAATTTATATAAATATCATGAAGGTGAATCAAGTGGAAAACAAAGTATATCTTTAGATTTTTTGGATGTGCAAAACTGGATGCATCAATTTCCAAAGGAGTGTGAAAGATTGATCAAATCATTGATTCATAGATTGCTAAATGCACAAGAATAAAAGAGTATTGGGAGTATTTGGTACACTAGAAGAATTGTGCAATTGATTAAGTTTCATGGGTCAACACTTCAAAATTGGAGAAGTTTGGAATTCTAGTTCCAAACTTTCCCAAATGTTCATTAATTTTACACTCATGGAACATTTTCATGCCCAGTGTGTTTGATGTTAAAGAACTAGAGTACTCTAGATATCTAAATCACTTTTTCATTTTCAATTTTGGTTTTGGTTGCTTTTAACTTAATTGTGGTATTTGAAACACTTGTTGATTTTATTTTTCCCATTTGGCATCTTCGTTTGGATGTCATTGTCATTTTACTAATCTTGAAGGACAAGGAAATTTGATGTTAAAGATTATTTAAATTATAGCTTTAAATATAAATGTCAATTCATTAAATTGTAGTTCCCAAAATGGGGCAATTCACTTAAGCCCAATGTGGTAGAAAAGTAGGTTTGAAACGAATATTAGAGAGCTGAAAATTAATTAAAATAATGGACTTTTAGAAGGCTACATAAAAAAGAAGTGGAAGAGTTAGGTGACTGGAAGTAAGAATGTTTGGCACCCAAGTGAATGGAGAGATAGCAAAAGAATAAAGGAGAAAATACAGTGATTGAATCGACCTTCTTTGGGATAAAAATTTCTGCTAGATAAAACCTAGCATGTGGTGTAGTCAAGAGAGGGAAAAAGGCATTGGATGGTGTGAATAGAGAGGGCATCGATCCATTGTTTTAGCTGATTTTTTTTTTTGAAAATACATTCAATTAGAGGCATGGTGCTAAGGAATTTTGGATGAGTAAGAATGGGTTGAAATCAAACAAAATAACAAAGCAAAGCATTGGAGTGTTTGCATATTTTTTCATGGACAATTTACATGTGTAAATTTTGGACAAAGATAAATAAATAATTGTTGCCTATTCTTTGGAAAACAACTTGATTAAATTGGTGTTTGAAACCTCTTTCGAATTTGTTTTCTTTGCTGCAAATTTTCTCTTAGCCCCTAAGGTTCAGAGCTTTTGACATGCTTGAAGTTTCCCACTTGGAGCTAGGTTACTAAGAGCCATAACCAATTGATCCCAAGTTTCAGGCAATGAGCACAATAAAATTGTTGTCTTATCCTCTTCAATTTTCACCCCTAGTGAGGCCAACTTGCTTGATCTATGATAAATAAATTGTCACACATTCTCAAAT
>VDFB02057713.1:0-15933 GCA_007258455.2 Sequoia sempervirens
CTCAAATGGGTTGTCATCCAATTTTTCTGGGTGCTTCGTTTTTCGTGCCTCGATTTCTGTGCAGATCTGTTCTAGCGGCTAGGGTTCCAAACCCTCTGTTTTTTAGCCGACAATCAATGGCTTTCACTTTTTAGGTTTTACGTAATTCGCAAAATGCGTGGGATTCCTCTCTGGTTTTTACCCTTTTTTCCGAAAAAAGCGATGATTTGTAATCTTTGGTTTGGCAATTTTTTCCTCAAAAATCGTGGTTTGTTGCAGTCTGTTTTTGTCGCACCTCGAGTTGCTAGGGCGAACATCACACATCACGGCTTCTTGCAGTCCGTTCGAGCATCATGTTCATCTGCAAAAGTTTCGATGGTTTGCCGTTTATCCTCAAAATCGTGGTCGTTGTTCTCAATGTGTCTCTTGTTTCAGGGAAGGACAGCTTTGTTACCCAATGTCGGTTGGACTTTTGTGATGACTTCTGGTCAGCAGTTCTGCAGATTCTGGGAGGGTTAGTGGCAGACTCATCTCACGTGGCAGAGTCAGTGGCAGGCTCTTGTCTCTTGTTGCAGAGCATTCTAAAGAAGGGGCAACCTTCTCTGTTTTATTCTGGATGGTTTTTGGTCATCAACATTCTGCAGATCCAGGGAGGGTCTCAGTAGCAGCAGAGTGTTCTGAAGAATTTGTGACCAAACGACCTGCAGATTGTTTTCTGTAGGCTAGTTAGTCGATTGACCATTAAGGGAGGGTGTTAGAATATTATATTCTGATATTGTATAATGGTCAATCTTATCAACAGTAGTTGGTAGGTAGCTAGTAGGTAGACATTTAATGTCTACAGTAACTTTACTTCTCTATATATTGTAATCAGTTCTTCTCTTGTTAATATAAGCAATTTCTAGCCCAAAATTGTTTCATCGGAGTTACTAGGATTTTTCCACATTTTTCCACTTCCTGGATCTCTTCTTCCAAGTGAATTCTCTGGGGACAGCTTGACAATCCATTATGACAAATTTATTCAAGTTAGCAATCCTTTCCAGCAGCTTCTCTATGATATTGGAAAACACTAGCTCTTTACTCTTTCCTGGAAATGCTTCTTTATCCTCAGTGCTAGTGGGAATATTTCGATAGCTAAGAAATTTTTCGTCCAAAAACATTGGAATAAGGTTGATACTCTTGCTCAAGTTTTAATCACCATGCAAAGACGAAAATATCATCCAATAATGTATGCATGAGATTTCATAAGCACGATAGGTATATATTCCTTTTACCATTAAATTTCTTACAAATTATTCACCATGACCTAAACACATGATCAACCTAAGTGTCAAGCTAAAAACTAATACTCTGTTCAATGTTGTATCCATGCCCATATTGGTTCTGTTTTGTTCATGACCATTTTTAAGTTTTCTTGCCCCTTTTAATTTGGTGCTCAATCAATTTTTTTCTTTTCCATTTTTTTAGCAGTGTATGAAATTCTCTGTGTAGGAGCAGGCCTCAGTAGAAAGCCATGTTCCATGGGCTTCTTAAATGAGACCTTTCACCATAAACATTGGTTTTTCTATAAAATCCTGATATTTTCATGTAACAAAAGGTTGCCTAAAGATTGCAGCTAGGGACCCCATTACATAACAAATTAGGGCTAATTGCTAAAAACAACTCAGAGCAAACATCAAATTAAATTCCTACTGCACATGTATACGAATCTTTGTATTACAACTATTGGCCAGCATATTTTCCTCTTCAGATGTGATATTTTACAAATGTTGCAACTTCCCTTTAACACTGGATACATTTGCATATCCCCAAAAGGAAAACCACACAATGCTACATCAATGGAGTGGGAGACTCCTATCTAAGGAGATCTAGATCATTATAGCAAAATTTAGAAACATACAGAAAAATGTGGTAGCATGTATTTAGTGTCAAAATCAACAAGCATAGTAAATTTACTAGATGGATAAGAGACTAGAGAAAAACCTTTGAGAAGAAATAATAAGCCTTCCACCACGGTAATTAGGCTCCTCCATATTCATGAGGTGATGGGAAATGGCAGAGATCACAATTTCCTCAAAATCTACAAGAACAAATTGTTAATTTAGAAAGGAGTACTTGAGATGAAGTACAAACTATTACCATTTAAGCCATTTGGTGGAAAAGAGTTCTAGAAAACTCACAATTACTAAGAAGCGTTGTGTCACCAAAACAAATGCTACCCAGATCATCGCATTTGATGTCATTTGCTGCAAGAACCTATTGAAAGAAAGAGAAACACGTAGCAATTCATAAAATATGGAAGATGCATTAAATAATTATCTTTTGGATTGTCATGTGGTTGTGACCTATTTGCAACCTTACCTCTGATACATGGTTCCTGTTGTCCTGGAATTGGATTGCCTTCATGCCTTCTTCAAGTTTGCTCTTCCAGCTCTCAAGTTGGGTATTGTCTTCAGGAGGCTTTATATCAATTTTGTATGGGAACAGCAGTGATATTTTCTCCATGTTTTCTCCACAGCTTCATTCATCCAAATCGAGAACTCTAGAACCCAGAATCAGAATTGGTCCAGAAAGCTGCTTTATCATTTTATGAAACAATAAATAGGTCTTTGGTCTTCTGAACATGAGTTTCTCTACATCCCACAAATACAGAATTACAGGGCTCGTCCTTGAGACAGAAACCAAAACCTACACAAATTGTGCAAAATATTTAATAACTAGTGATGGAAGTTAATGATTGATTAATGTTTTGGATAATGCACTGGTAAAGAGATTGCACAAGTAATTTGTCATCAAATGCCCAAGAATTTGCTCGCTTCAAGGAAGCTGCAACCACAAGCTGAGAGGTTAGATAGGAACCTGTAGAGTCTAGCTATTAATCACCACTCCATAATTCAAATGTTCAAAGACATTACTTTGATTTGTAGGCATCATATATGTGCTAAGAAGAATGCTGGTGAATGCTGTTCTAAGTGTTTGTTTTTGAAATCTCAGTAGGAGAAGTGATATTCGTTACCTTCTTTGTACATCACTTTAGGTATTATAACATGTTCTCTTTTCTGAAGTTAAAATTTTCTCCCATTATTCATGTTTCTCATCTTAATGATGGATCATGGAGTCTGATCTAAATTTTTAATTCGAAATTGAACACAATATTTACTAGAAAATTCTTCCACTTTTCCACTTTATCTCATGGACTGTGAATCCTTCTTCTTCCACTTTTGCACTTTATCGCATGGACTGTGAATCCTCCTTCTTCATGAGTTTAAGATGTCTGTGAAAACTTCCTCTTCATTAATTTAAGACGTTCTCAAAAATCTGTTGATGCAAGAATTGAACACAATTTTTTCCAGAAACTTCTCAATTTTATCTCATAAACTGTGAAGAGTCGATGTTTATTATTTTAGGAATTTTTGGATAATTTTACTTAGGTTTGTTGATTATTAGTTCTCCATTATCTTCACATGCATTGAAGCTTGTAGAGCTTGTTTTGATGAAGCTCTGATTCTGGCAACATGAACATATGTTCATCAGATATGTCAAAAAATATTAAATAATCCTTTCTAGCTTGGCAGATTAGCTATGCTTCTCACAGCTGTTATGCAAACTTATGAATTGAAATTGTATCCTCTTAACTTGCCTAAACAGAAGAGATCTGAGAGAAGCCAAGAAAGAGAGCTTGAAACAATAGAATGCTTGCTAAAAAAAATGAAAACGAGACTTAGACATTCCTTTTACGGGATAGTCCTTTAGGGCAGAATCTACAGCCAAGCTAGTAGCTGGACACACAAGATTCTTAACATAATACTTTGTTCTCCAGGACAGTATAAATAATTCACTGATAGTATGAAGACATGCTTAGGCTGGAAGAATTATGGCCATTATATGTCATGGTCCAGGCATCCCTTTTGCTTGTTGCAGAGATGAATGTCTTAGGATAGGATTATTCGTTGCATTTGGGAGTTACTGAAGCTCGTGAAGGTGAAGATGGGCGAATGAAATCTGCAATTGGCATTGGACCACTTTTAGAGGTTTCTTTTAATGATTCTCTTCCTCATTTCCATGTCAAGATATGCCAGAATTTTCTGTACCTTATCATTTGCATAAGCTAATAGCCTTCATTTTTCTATGCTCAAAACCATGTACCTCAACTTGATAGGAATTCCATATCACCTAGTTATTTATAGTCCTAGTTGATACTCACACTGGTATTCATAACTAACATAGCAAAGTTGCTCCTTTATTTCCCTGACAGACTCAAAGTCTACAGTTCTATTTAACGCATATCCACGACAAAGAAAGAGATCTAAAAGATACCAGCTATGTTCATGCATTTGTGAGATGTGAAAAGAAATATCCATCAACGTGTCAAGGTTAGGTAATTTTGACAGATGTTCTAGTTGCAATTGCTCTGGAAAATATGTATGCGAAATGTGACGTATAAACAGGGCACGCGAATTGTTTGACAGAATGCCTCAAAGAGATGAAATCTCCTGGATTGAAACGATTACAGGATATGCACAAAATGGATTTATTAAATAGGCTTTAGAAACTTTCAAGCAAATGCAATCGGCAATTGTAAGGCCAAATCCTGCAGGATGTGGAATCATAGATAAGACAGGTGAGTTGTTTTGGCAGAATGCATCAAGGAAATGTGAGCTTAGGGTCGGCGATGATTCACAGGATATGCACGAGATGGATTTGTTGAAAAGGCTTTAGAAATTTTCGAGCATTTGAAGGTGTAAAGAAAAAAATAATCATTTAACAACATCCTCCCTGGTCACTCCAGCACCAGACATTGTTTTTGTTTGGGCGTTACAAGAAACAGGCTCAAAGTCAAAGGTCTTCAAAGCCTGTACAGATTTAGTAAAAACAAAATATAGGAATAACTCTTTATTTACTTTCATAGTCAGTTCTCACTGTTGTTTGCTGTAGTACCCAAGAGAATGAAATATTATGACAATTAATCTTATCTGTTATTGTGAAAGCAACATCTAATAATAATAAATCTGGAATTTGTAGGACTAGCCAGGCTATGCTTCAGAGGACCAGAAAATGGGAGGCAAGAGGACAAAGTAAAATCTGTATCACTGTACTCAGTTTTTAGAAGCGACTGTGGCTTAAATTTGACATAATCTATACATCTCCTTCCACTACCAAACAGGAGTATATTACATGATTATCCAATTAAAGTAGGAAGATCTCGAGTATTATCTCATCTTGAAAATGAGTTCTAGTCCAACACACAAAGTGCCCATCTCCTTTAATCAACAATATAAACTCATATAGGAGCGTGAATAACAGAATATAAGGTAAAAGTGTTCGGGCAAACAAACTTGTGATCATATTCTTCGTGCTTAAGAGAATCACAAAAGACAAAGATGCAACATATACAACCAATATACAAGGCATACGCCTGAGTCGACAAAATTGGAAGGCATCACATACCTCTTCTGGATCAAGATGATGTTGGTCTTTCAAAAAGGTCATAGCAAGGCGAGAAAGGCCCAAGCCAATGTAACTCACTAATGTAAAGCTGAACTTCCACCGCTTTTATCAACAGTCTTATATGTAAAATGCGGAAGCATTGGCAAGGCACGCGAGCTGTTTGAAAAAAATCCCTCAAAGAAATGTCGTCTCATGGAATGCCATGATTACAGGATGTGCGCTAAATGGATTTGAGGAAAAGGCTTTAGAAACCTTAAAGCAAATGCAATTGGCAGGTGTAAAACCTGACTCCACAGCCTTTGCCAGCATCCTTCTTGCCTGTACGCAAATGGGAGCTTCTGAAACCGGGTATAGACATCCATCCCGCATAATGGTAAGGGGGGTGCGATTTTGTCAGAAATTGTGGATGGAAATGTCGGGTGAGACAGGTATGCAAAATGCTGAAGCATAGACAAGGCTTGTGAGCTGTTCGACAGAATGCCTCACAGAAGCGTGGTCTCATGGAATGCAATCACTATAGGATATGCACAAAATGGATCTATTGAAGTGGCTCGAAACTTTCAAGCAAAAGCAATCGGCCGGTATAAAGCCCTGCTTCTCCACCTTTTCCCCGTGTTGCCTAAGAATGCCACCTGCTCAACACCATGAAGAATGCCTGTGCATAAACCAGCCACGCGTCCATTTCCAGGTCCATGTGCCCTTCTAAAAATGGACCTTCTAAAAAAGACAGACAAAACATTAGGAAACAAGTTTAATACTTTGCTCTCTCCCGATGATTGGACGACCTGTTTAAAATTATTGCTTTAAAATGTAAACCCCTAAAGAAATTAGGCACCTACCAATGCAGACTAAGATAAATAGCATTTTTATTTTCAGCAAAATAAATGGAAAATGAAAATTTTGGATTAGCATCGCATTTTATTCAGCGGTTCCCAAGGCACAATTAAATTTGCCCTTTGTTCAATCGAAAACATTAGTCTCCTGTTATAAAGGCAGGGACTAATAATACAAGAAGCATGAAATAATGTACTAAAATTAGTAATTATGATCTATAAATAGCACATTTTAATTGAGTTGATCTATAGATGAGATTATGTAACTTAAAATGTGTAGATAAATAAAAATAGAAAAAATGTGCACCTATTATTTGACTGATTTAAGACTAAAAATATGTTGGGGAGGTTTAGAATTGTCTACATGTTAAATTTAGGCATTACTAGGCTTTATTTTTTCGGGAATATAGATGAAGCTAATATTCCTAGATGTAGCTATTGCACTAATGGGCATAGCTAAACCCCCAAGTGCATCAGTGACCTCTATCCTTAGGATTCTAAAATTATTCAAAGCAATATATTTAACTCTTTTCCCCATAATTTTAACTATAAAGTGCTCATGTGTAGTCCTCATGATTGTATAGGTAAGTGTTTACAAACCTAGTGTTGGTGTATAATAATGATTGTTTAAGAAATACTTAGGGGTTGAATCTACCACAAGTGGTGTGCATTTGTGATAGAAGTAAAAAATAGTAGTTATTAATTCCTAGGGTGAACAAGGATGATCTTGCAGAGTAGATAGTAAGGCAACATGATCATACAAATCATAAAGGAAAATAAATGTGTAAACCAAAATATATTCAGATGTGGAAGGCTTATAGTAGATATTTCATTGGTATTTAAAAGTGAATTGGATGAATTTAAAAAAAATAGTATAAGCATATCATATTCCCCTTCTACCTTAGAGAATGTAGAAAGTAAGTATTTATAAGGTAATGATATCAAGTTTCCACAATCCATAATGTTTATTTGCTTGATTTCTAGATTTGATTGTGTAATAATTTTTGCATCAATGTTTCAGATCACACTCCAAAAATCAAACAAATAAAAATTTGTAAGGTAGTTCATTACCTAGGCTCCACATAAATGCTTCAACAAGTGTTTTCAATGTGTGATGTGATAAATATTAAATAGATAATGATAAATGAAAAACTCATACAATGTTATTTAAATTATTGGAACATGTTGCATAAACACCATCATGTGTTAGATGCATATGGTGTCAATTGTATGATCATGTTCTATGACATAGAGGCTACCAACTCATGCATATGGTAGCATACAATGTAAATGAAAATTTTCTATTTATATAAAAGCACCTTGTGTGCTCTTCCTATTTGAACCTTTTAATATCCACTATTAAAAAAATAAGTAGTAGAAACTAGATTTCAAATACTATGAATCTTGTTCTTATCACATTTTCAAATTTTGATTTTACCCATCTTCAATATATAATCCAAGATCCATTTCTACTATTTTTCAAAAAATGAAAATCACCACTTGTGACCCCCCTTTGGTCCCCCATTTCCATGCACATACCCCATGCTATTGCTTTCTCAAGGGAATCTCACCAATTTAGGTTTAAATTATTTATTTGGCTACCCCTTGCTTTGATCATGTTCTTACAATTTTATTATTTTATGAAAGAGAAGAAGATATTGAGTTTTTTTATTTTTTTAGATAACATGGCATAATAAGTTATTGAAATAAAGATTGAGTTTATATATGAACCCCTACTAGGATTATTGGTAATTGACCATAAAATACATATTAGAACTAGGGTACATACAAGTGGGAACTTTCATTTCTTGTAAATTTAATATGGTCACATACATGGGAAGAGTAGATGACTTAGGAACCTATACACATAGGTGTAGCTGACCTTTCATGATAGAATTCCCAAGTTTCATGAGGTATTTTTGGTTACTTAGATAATGTCCGGTAGACGTAAGGAGATACTATTGGTATGAGTAATGGTAGTAGAAGGTGTAATATAGTGGGAAAAGTTCAATGAACCCAACAAAATGGTAAATAAAGCAATATTAGATCTTATAACTTGGAAAAGCTTTAACCCTCATGGTTTATTGATGAAGATGTTATCAATCAAATTTGCTAATTATGTATGACATTCTACATAAGCCAAACTAGAAATTTGTTAGAAGACTTGTTGTGCCACAGGATCATCATGATCATAGCCTTGGTTATCCTCGAAGTTATTCTCAACAAAAGGATTGTAATAAATCTTAGCCTCATTGGATTGGACATCCACATTAGGGTTTTAGAAGTCACTCCTTACATGCAAATTGTTATACCAATTTGAAAGTTTCATATACCAGATATTTATTGAATATTCTAGAATAGGTCACAATATTTAGAGAAGAGAGAAAGTGAAATGAATGGCAATTGCATGCCTTTAATAGTAATATAGAAACAAATTGTGCATACATTTATTTACTTGGTTCATAATGGCTAGTGCAATGAGTTAGAGTTGACTAAATTTGAATTAAAAAATTAGAAAACAAAAGGTGAAATCCATAGTTATAGTATTAATCTTGCACTTGTGGGAATGACTTAGGGTAATAGAATAGTGAAGTTTGTGTGTGGAATAAGTAGCTATTCATAGATGATTTGATAAATATAAAAAATCTAAGGAAGTTTGTCAATATAGATAAAATATAAGTTGATATATGTACAAATTTTTATATATAGAAATAAGTAAAGAGTGAGAAAAAGAACTCAACTTTACACATGATTGCACCATTTATCAATAGATAATTATATAAAATCATTCTTTTATAATAAATACAAAATTAAATGAAAATTAACATGAATATAATAATTTTACATTTCTAATAATAATTTAAAATAGTTATAAGAAAATAATAATCATGACTTGATACATAAATTTATTATTAATTTATCTAATTTATTCGTTCAGTTTATAAAAAGCTTTTTCTTTTCTGATATGCCATGCGGGCGATTTGGAAACCCAAATAAGAGAAAATTGCGATGATTTTTCTTTGCTAGATTCAAAAAATCTTGTTTTACAATTTGAAAATAACAAAAGTAATTATCAACGGATCATTATATCTTCGGTATAATTATTTCATTTTGTTGGTTTAAACTAAATAAAAATAGGATAATATAAATGTGACGCACTTTTTGTTAAGACTACTGTATGAAGTTGGAAGATGCCAATGATTATGTTGGATGATTTTGGTAGGTACTGGTTTGCCGATGCAATGAAGGCTCAACTTGAGAAGACTGGTAAGAGTATACAAGACATTACATCTTCTCTCACTCTCACCACCGTTGGAGACATTAAGAGACAACTTACTCGGCGTATAGAGCAATCTCCACACAAGCAGCTCCTCGACTTCAAGCCAGGTGCACACAATGACCATCTTTCGTAGCTTTCATTTGTTCTGGACGAAGTTTTAATTTGTTTCAAAAGTTATATTGTCATATTAGGAGGATTTTTATTTGTTTGAGAAGTTACATTATCGTGTTATATTCTTATTGTCTTTTGTTAAACATATGCAGAAGGTATAGAGGAGAAAGTAGCACAAGTCAAAGAAATGGTGGATTTGGAAGGCAATGAAGCAGTTTTAGCTGTTATATTGTGGGGTTTCGGAGGTGTTGGTAAGACCATTTTGGCCACCACAGTAATTCAGGAGCTGGATTGCGTTTCCAAAGGTTTCAAATTTTGTAGGGTGATAATTGACGAGAAAACGCCAGACAAGATATCTCACATCAAGCAGCTACAAAAAGATATCATTAATGATTTTGGAGGCGGCAAATTAGATTTGCGGAATACAGAAGAAGGGCGACAACAAGTGCAACAAGTTGTGAGGAACAAACGTTGTTTTTTATATATTGACAACGTGGTTGACTCTAATTATATCAAAGAACTCCTACCATCATATTTTCTGCGATCAGAGGAAAATAGTGGTTCTGTGGAGGAAAGGACTGGTTCAATGCAGGTAACCAAAAAAGCGAGGTTAAGGATAGTTATAACCTCTCGACAAAATAATATCAAACAACTGCTAAATATCAAAAAGGTGAATGAATATCACGTAAATTCTTTGTCTGACCCTGCGGCCAAAATCATCCTGCGCAAAACAATTTTAGGTGATGGTCAGGATGAAAGGGAACTCAATTGGGACTTTGATGAAGAGGGGTGTATAAATGCCATTGCAGAGGCATGCAAAGGTGTCCCGCTACTTTTGTCTGTTTTCGGAAATTACTTGAGGGTTGAAAGGGATAAGACTGTTTACAAGGAAGCCCTGGAAGCCCTTAGGCAGGGAGATTTTGATAGATTTGCTGATGAAGAGAACCTGAGTGAAAAGCTTATGTTTTTGTATGATAAAATGAGAGATCCAGAAGCTAAAGATGCATTTCTTGATATTTGTACATATTTGCATGGTTTGGACTGGAAACTTGTTGCTGACATTGTGGGTTCAAGTAACCTTGAAGCTCTCCACAAGAGAGGGTTAGTAAAGAGAGATGAGTCAGGGAAAGTGGTTGTTTATGATATCCTTCAGTTGATGGGAAGTAAAGTGGGAAAGCAAACTAGGATTACAGATTATAATGAATTCTCAGCTGTGGTGGAAGATGAATATAAGCTAAAAAATATGAAGGGCGTAGCCCTTATGGATGATACAAGTTTAATTACAATTGAATCCACACATTTAAATGCCATGCGTCATTCTTTGAGGGTCCTAAAGCTAGGAGATAGGGTGGTGATAAACGGCCTATGCAATAGAGCATTTACAAATCTCAGATATCTGTCTGTAGGGGACTTGACTGCTTTTCCGTTTACAGATGTTTCCGTAATGGAGAAGCTCAGATATTTCTACAATAAATCGAAGGCGGGGATGGCTTTACCTGAGGTAAGTATGCAATTTAAAATTGCGGCCGCTTTTCACTTTTATTTTTTATTCCGAAATATAACAACTTTAGAACGCTGTATTTTTACTTTTGCATGGGAGAAACTCACAAATATGTTAATATTTTTTTTTCAACAAATGGTTTAATTTATTACTTTCCCATTTCTCTTGCAGTTTGGTTTTCTAGGTGAATTATTTTCATTCAATTGATGTGATGTTTAGATTTAATCACCCATATTGAGATAATCTGGTGGAACTTGCACTTGAAGCGAGTTCGTTTGAAATATTTACCTGTGTTACACGGGGACGCGTCCCCTACCCCAAAACCCCTTGTACCTGTCCCCATCCGTCCCGGGGACAGGGGGATGCATCGGGGACAGTACCCAGTCGTCCCCGAATTAAGAAAATTCTCGATAGAAAATGTTTCCTCCTGGTTGGGAACAGTCCCCCATCCCAGTACAGACCCGTTGTACCGGGGATGGCTAACTGTCCCCTGTGTGCATAAAGCCTCCAAACATTAAAAATACATTAAATTTTTATTTTTTAATATTTTTTTTCTACTTCTAAAGGTTTTGTGGGGCCCACCTTCACTAACAACCCTAAATATTTGTCTAAAATGCAAATCGAACATTATAATGAGGAATTAGTTATTAAATAACCTACCTAACTCAAGAACCTCTTAGGGACCATACTAGTTGGGAGGGTTTCTCCTTTTTGTTGCTTTTAACATTGAGCGTGTGTAGGATTGGAACATGGGGTATATCCAATAATCCACTTCAAATTCCTTTTTGCACTGCCTTTCATCAGCTTGGACCTTCACATGGTTTAGTCCATTTCTAAAATCTCCTTTAACAGGTCAAGCACCTGTTCTGCTTATACAAAAGATTTCTAACAAAAAGATTAGGTGAAGCATCATTCAACCTATTTCTTATTGGAATAGTTCATACCCAGATAGAGCCTTGAAGAGAGACATATTGATTGGTAATTGACAAATTGTAACTGGTTTTGTATCAATTTTAAGCAGGTACAACCATCTTGCTTCAGTTCAATAGAATAACAATCTGCTACATAACTTTGGAGGTATCCTTCCAGACATTTTCCAAAGCTTTGGTTTTCTGTTTGAGGATGATAGTTAGTGCCATGAGTCAGGACAGTCCCCATCTAGTCAAAATGCACAGTTGAAAAATTGCTTATAAACTTGGCATACCCATAATAATTTAATTTGATAACCCATTTAATTGATACATGCCATTGAAGAACATACCTACCAAATGGTTGTCCTTTTTTGTTGTTTCAAAAGCCATAAAATGTTCATAAATTGCAATTTGGTCTGCTACTGTATGAATGTCAATTTTCACTTTAGAGTTTTGCAAGCATATAATCAAATACATTGAAATATTTTATCATCTTCGGTTAGGGATAAAAATGGTGGGAGAAGCTTTCATGTTTTCACTTACTCGTGCTATGTGTCTTCAAGGTGCTTCTCTAATTTAATACTACTACTCTCGCGATTTATTTATATATTGATATTGTTGTTATCAATTATTAATTTATTGACATATATCTCTCTCTTTCCCTCTCTGTCTATAATATATTAATAAATTTTGTGTATGTCACCGTCCTCTACCATCCCATGAAAATGGCCCCTAGAAAACGTCCCGAAAACGCTTCCCCAGCTGTCCCCCGTCCCTCGTCCCTGTCCCGTGGAACACAGATATTTTCATTAAATTAAGGTACACAATTGACTGCTGTTTGCTTATGCATATAATGCAAAGAGTATATTTATCTTCTTGTATTCTTAGAAGTCAATTTAGACGCAACCAATATATACGGAACTTTATTCGTCTTTCTATCAAAATATGATCTGACAGCTTGCCTTGAAATTCTTAATAATACTCTGAATCTTCCATGCTGACAGCTTCCTCGGACTCTGAAGGCTATAGATTACGAAGTACCATATCCAGGTTGCGATGAGTTTGCAACACTTCCACTCGAAAATCTGAAAACTTCGAAAAGATTTGGAATGGAATCCAACAAACCGGTTAAACTTCCAGAAAGATTCAAGCTTCAGAATCTAGAACGGCTGTCGCTAATCGGATTCAGAAAATTACCAGAAATATTCAACCACTTAACTAATATTGAGTTTCTTGATCTGAGTAAATGCCATCTCGAATCTTTGCCTGAAGGATTCGGAGGACTTGCTAGCTTGAAATATTTGTATATGGAGTACTGCCCCAATCTGAAATATCTCTTAGAAGGATTTGGCTCATTATGTTCATTGACTACATTGAGTGTAAAAGGATGCACCTGTTTGGAAAATTTACCTGCTGACTTTGGAAGGTTGACTGCACTGCAAAACCTTAGGATGGGAGAATGCGAGAGTTTGAAGACACTTCCTGAAGACTTTGGCGGCTTATTTTATCTCCAGGAGTTGGATATAAGGGGATGTATCAGCTTGGTGCAATTGCCAGAAAGTTTTTGGAGGCTTTCCATAAAATCCTTAGCTCTGGAATCGTTGCTTAGTTTAAATGAACTTCCACAAAGTATTGGAAACATGTCATCTTTGACGCGCCTCACATTAAAAACTTGTAACTCATTGACTACTCTTCCCGATAGCTTTATGCGATTGAAAATGTTAGAGTATTTAACAATAGATAACTGCTTAAAGCTTGCTGCTCTCCCGAAGGACTTTGGCCAGCTAAGTTCCTTAACGCAAATGAATGTGAAAAATTGCCCTGTTCTGAAGGAGTTGCCTGATGGATTTCAAGCACTTCCCGCGTTGAAAATATTAAAGTTGAAAAGATGCAGAAATTTAGTCAATCTTTCGGCAGGCTTCGGCGAGCTCAACTGTTTAGAACAGTTGATCATTCACAGCTTGCCCTTAACGAGTCTTCCGACTGGTTTCGGGAATTTGAAAAGATTAAGGAACTTAGAAATATGGAATGGATTCCAATTGGAAACATTTCCAGATGATATAGGAAATCTGGTCGCCTTGAGGAGGCTGTATCTGTGCTTATGTCCCATGTTGGACGCGGCGACTATGGAGAGAATAGTGACATTGCAACTAGAAGATCGAGGACAGCCTGTTCAGGGAAGCTTAAGATTATTATTTCCCTAACAAGAGTTGAATTGGATGAGCCGACAGTGAGCGAAGAGGAAGAGGACGAGAGCATTAGAAAAGCTTTGATGTGGCTGCCACAAGTATCATCTACCATTCCTGTATCGACATCAGACGCCTGTTTCTTAGTAAAGAGTCTCATTCGGAAGAAAGCGAAATTGCGTGTCATGGAGGATGTCCAGGTTTAGGGTAACGGCTACCTAGTTGTTGTGGATGGTGAAATAATGGGGCTCAGAAAATGTTCAAATTTGTATATATTTTAAACTATTTTACCCAGAAGATGTTCAAATTTATTATTTACATATTACTATAGATTGATTATTAATTGTTTGTGATTTTTATATAATTTTAAATTATTTTTTAAATATTTTATTATTTAATATATTTAAAAAATTACATTAGCAATATATATGATTTTATATATATAGAGGTCAATATAGATCAATTAGAGGGAAGATACATTATTTCATTATGTATGACTTAAAATACTTTGGAATATAAAAAAAAAAAAACAAATCTACAAAGATCTTCGAAACTTGAATTTTGAAAGAGTTTAGATTCCTTTATCAAGTAGTAAAAATAATGGATTTGATTTTTATATAAGAAAATGTGCATTTCTCTATCCCATGAAAATTTAAGACATCAAATAAATTAATGCACTTCATTCTTATAACAAAGAAAGAAGGATATTAGTAGAGCCCCATTATCATTTGTGATGTTATGGAAATAAAAGCATATCCATTTAGAGAATATGAAGTGAACAAAATCATCTTCAAACTAAATGATAAGTTAGCTTTGGGATTTCTTCTAGAAGATATGGATTTTCTAGATCATTGAGGGAATAAAGTAAGTTAATTTTTAATATTTAATAATTTATTATTTTGTGAAAAGATGATTATTTCAATTTATATCAATTCCATATCTTTAATTTTTGTATATTTGTAGGTGGAAAAACAACTAATTAGTAACAAACTTATCTCTTTGTATGTTGGGCCTCAAATTCAAAAGCTCAAAATTATGTCCACATTTGAACAATTATTATAAGTGCATAAAAATTTCAAAAATTTATATATGGATCACTTTTTTGGTATAAAGCAATCAGATGCGCATACAAAAAGGTATATGAAGATGCCAAAAAATAAATCATTGGCTCAATCTTTCATTTTGGGAAATAGTAAAGCTTTGATATAGGTGTAGCTTCTTATCAAGTAATTTTACCAATAAACTAAAAGTGCCTTTTACACATCCCAATCTTGTAAAAATTTATATGCTAAGGAAGGATAATTAATTTTTCTAGATAGTAATGTAATAGTAACATGAAGTGGAAAAGAGGAAGTAGATATTATATGCCAATCAAGTGAGGAAAATAGAGATGACATAAACATTATGATAAAGGATGAATTCATAAAATCTATTCAAAGTGGAAAATATATAAGAATGGTGCAAACATATTTTAGTGATGAAATATCTAACCATTCATAACATCCTTTATCATTCATAAGAGAACAAAGTCTTTTTATTGTGATTTTTTCTACCTAACATTCAACACTATATCCCAAGATCATCAAATGAGATACTATATGGATTGTTATTGGAATTTATGTAAAAATTGTTGGGAGCTATTTTCCAAGGAACAAGTACGATGTATGTTGGAGTTGCAAGATTT
>VDFB02057714.1:0-31692 GCA_007258455.2 Sequoia sempervirens
AAACATGGAAAGATTGGAATCAAGACCCTACAATGCCAATGACTATCACCATTCCAGGCACAAAGAAGAAGAATCTAATCAATTCAAAAACATCCTCATCAGCATAACCCCTCAAAGCATCAAACAAAGTCACAACTGCAAAAGTGACTCTTTCAAGACTTCTTGCAAAGAAGAAAACAACCCTTTGCAAGAACTTGACAATCTCATCCTCAATACTCCTCAAGGATGTACAATGCCGCCTCCGAATATTATTGATATATCCAAGAAGACTCCCAACAACTTTCACAAATCTCTCTCCAAGACTCTCAAAATGACGAACCAAATCAAGTAAAGGTTCACTGCCCCAAACATTTGTACAAGAGAATGTACAAAGTAGCCACTGGAAAAGAACTTGAACAATATCCAATACTGATTGAGATCACTCTGGAACATCATTTCCCCCATTTGAAGCCAAAAACCAGCACTGATAAGAGATTGGAAGGTCTGAAATTGAATACACCAGTTGCCGAACAAGTCTGAAAAGGTCAACTCGAGATCTAATTTAAGGAAAATCAGCATCCAAGAAGATGAACAGCTGCTACAAAACTAAGAATCAACATCCAAAATACTACATCTGCTCATATCCACTGCTGAAAACACCCTTTTTGAAGACTCCATCATAGAAAAAAGACATTCTTTGCTCAAATTTTCTATCCAAACCTTCAATTGATGAACATGAAGAGCCCAAAACTGGGTGATAAAGGAGGAATCAGCATCCAACAATCTGAAAATCTGATGCTTATTATTCATACATCCTTCTTTCCACACATAATGATTATCATCAAATGCAAATTGATACTAGAATCCCAAATCATAAGTAAAGAGGAACCATTCCGCAGATAGAGAACTACTCTAACTTGAATTCTCTGATCTATATGTTCCATCTGAATCAATACTTCTTGAAACTCCAAGAAGTATTCAACAAATCTGAATTCACTGAAAAAATTGAATCCAAAATCATGAGACATGGATTGCCGGAAAGATTCAATGAACCCTTCATCAAACTCAATTCTGAAATCAGTTAATCTTAAAGAAGTTGGTGCAAACAAAAAATCAGATATAAATCTAACCAACATCCCCATCAAATATTGAACAAACTCTTCATCGGAATGCCAATCAATTCTCTGATGCCAATCAGGAACAATGAACAACAACCTCATTCCTCCTCATTCCTTGATTTTCCATTTCCTAAAGAGTGGATGCATTATTAACAGGAGTAGTTTCACCATTATGCAACTCATATATCATCATTCCACTACTAGAAGAAATGCTAGAATTCCTCCCATCAACATTAGTGTCTAAGGAGATTTCCTCATTAATCTCAAAAGAATGATTTTCATGAAACTCATCAGCACCAACCTCAAATAAAGGATTATCATAAGCTTGAAAGACATGTTGATGCAAACTTGAATTCTCCATTCTTTTAGGACAACAATTCAAGTCAAAAGTCTCTTATATGAGATCAAGCTCTTCAAGGACTTCTTGAATTTCTTCATCTCTCTTCTTGTCTTCTTATTCCTTAAAATAATGAGCAGCAGTGATTTGATCTTCAGCTTCTCTTAAGGCCTCTTCAACTTCAAGCAATTTAGCTTTTATTTGCTTGTTCCATTCCAAAGCCTCATCAACAACTTTAGCAACCTTGTCCTTATCACCAATGATGTGCAAAAGACTTTGTGTTGATTTATTCCATAGCATTCCTAATAGACTTCAAATCAGCAAGAGGAATGTGGCACACATCTTGACTCCTTGGCACGTAATAAATCAGATTTTCCACATGCCAATGAATGTCATCTAGTCTAGACAAAACTTGAATCTCCTTATCAGCAGTTAATGAACTTTGATTGTTTCTTCCATGATCTGATTGAACTGATTAAGTGTTGCAATGGAGTATAAAGTTATCAAAAATCTTTTCAACTGTGCTACTCAGGTTGTCACGCATCTGTTGCACACTTCTCATCATCTCTTCAATAATGCTCTCTAGGTTGCTAGCTCTTTGCTTCAATTTGGCTTCAAGCAAAGAGAAGTTAGACTTGTGTCCACTAGAAACAACTCCCTCAGTGTCTTCCTCAATACATGATTTAGCATTAGTGTTGGAAGAATTTTCTACTTCTACCTTTTTAGCTTTTTTTTCTTGTTCTAACCAAAATCCTCCTAAATTGCGAAGATGTAGAAGTAATTCATTAGCTGATAGAATATCATCAACTATAGACAATAACTGTTTTTGTAGGTTCAGCTCTTGAAACTTCATCAAGAGTCTCCTTAGCTAATGTTGACGCATTGCACTCCTTTGTAGGAATCATGAACACCTCACGAGACTCCAAAACTGATGTTGTCTTGTTGCACTCTTCTATGGAATGCATGGACAATTGCATGTCTGAAGTTGTAATCTAAGATTCTGATATAGAATCTTTGGAATTCAACATTCTATTTGTTTCTTCTTCATAATTCTCTTCTACCCACTCGATCTTCTTCAAAAGTGGCTTCAATTTCTCCTCACATTGATTAAACAATTCATTGATCAACATGTCAACAATAGGCGAAATCTTTTCTTCACATTCATATATGTCCAAAAGGAGAGATTGGACATTTGGTGGAATTTCATCAACCTCTTTAATAGTGAGAACAAGAATATTCTTTACAGCTGTAATAACATTCTCTTCTTGTTCACTCCAAGTGGATATGAAGAGGTAGTGGAACAAGTGATAAATCTGATTTTAAATTTCCAAGTCTATTAGCAAAATACATGTCCTGAGATCTTAAAATGTCTTTAAGATAGCAGCTCTTCTGGGAAATTGTCTGTTACCAGTTTCATCAAGATCTTGGAAACTTTCTACAATCTTATTAAGAATCTTCTTCATAGTTTTATCATCATAAGGCATCAAAGGTGCCAGAATTCTCATAACTTCACTAAAGTATGAAGTAACCAACAAACTTATTTTTCAATGCACTCCAAACTGAAAGCAACACTCATTAGGAGCAAGGCGACCAGCAAGCAAGAGATAAACAATTACAAAATAGCCCCCAAATGAAGAGCATGATTCTCAAGACTAGGCTAGAGAGAAGGTATGGCCCAAGGAGAGGGTCGACCTCTCTAGAAAATTAAGTGCTCTAAAATAAAATCTAAAAATCTGCAATAAGGGACGCCTAGAACATAGAAATGGAATGAGCAAATACCTAGAATGAATAAAAAATCCAACAAGGAGTTATGAATGAAAATAAGCTACAAACATACATGAACCAATAGCATTAAACTCAGATTATACAACAACAATTTGAATTCGGAAATCAGAAATTAACTCAATCTGCACTCCTAGATGAAGCACAATCTTCAAAATCCAGCTAGGTACTGTCTTGCAAGTATGAAACTGAATGGATGGAGCTAGGAGGTATTCGTTCCTCGAAGTGAGAGCTCTGAATTCATTTCAACAACATTTCTAAATAATAAACAATAATGAATGCCAAATGAATAAGCAAAGCCTCATATAAATAACATTCTGAGATGACCTTTCAACTTCCACCTTTTCCCTCCAAAAGGGACGCCCAAGGTATATTTTGAGATGTTTAATTTTAAAATATACTTTATTCTCTTCCTTCTAGGCGTCCAAGGCACATGAGCACATAATAAACATTATAAAATATTTAAATACTTCACATGAGGCATCCACCCTCAATGCCCACCTTTTAAAACAACCTTAAGTCATTCCATTAGGCCAAGGTCACAAAATGATATTAAAATATTAAAATGACTTAAGTTATCCAATTTTCTCAACAAGCTCAAGAGTGCCTAAGGCTCATATTTTCAAAACTACTTTGCTTGATATAGAATTGCACTACAAAAACCAAACTGTTGCCAAACATATCACTACCTGAAATAGAAAGATGATTGGAGATGACTAAGCTGCTGCTAGGATGACACTGCCATAAATAAAACTTACTAAAAATAGCATACTGCTAAAAATAGTAAGTGTTCCCAAACGCCATTTGAGCACAAACCAAACAGCCGTCATGACTTACTAAAAATAGTAAGTTCCTGTAAAGGTTGTCAAATGGAGATGCATGTTCCATCATTTTGAAGCTCTTTGAAAACCCAACAAAACCCATAAACCTTTCCTACATGCAAAGTATCTGCTAGAAATGCATGTCATTTTCTTATCATGCACGTTACCTCATCTTGAAGCTCTCCAAAAGCCTAAAAAGCTCCACCAGACATGCATCAAAAACTCACATGCAAACCTTCAAAACCTCTTATAAAATAGGAAACCCTAATTTCCATTTTTGATTAGCCTACGGGTTTCCAAAAATAGGCTAATAGACACTGAAGAGCATAGGGCTAAAATGGGGACATTACAATTCGCAACCCTCAAAAAGGTTCTCTTTGTCAACTACAAACATGTAACATAAGATATACAATAATTACAAGTCAACTTCAAAAACATTTGCAGTAGAAAGAAAACTATGTGATTCAAGCTGAAAGATGTTCAAAACCTATTCTCCATCTAACACATCTTCAAAATAAGTGCACACATCTAAACACTTGCGCAAGCAATTCAACATGACAAGTCAGACCGACGAGCAAGTAAACTATCAAACATCAATTCCAAACCAAGGTGGTAGCAGAGAGACCAAGAAACTTTGTGCGGATCATTCCACCAGGATAATATAGCATGTAGAAACATTTCTTTGCACCCTTATTCTATCAGATTATTTGCTCTGGCACAAACACTTCATACCAAGAAACAATAATTCCAGACATATTATTGTACAAGGGAGGATCACATACCAGCTTGAGGAGAGACCAAAATACTTTGTGAGGATCACTCCACCAGGATAATGTAGCATGTAGAAATATTTCTCTGCACCCTTCTTATTATATTAGATTATTTGCTCTAGCACAAACACTTCATACCAAGAAACAATGATTCCAGACATACTGTTGTACAAGGGAGGATCACATACCAGTTTGCAAAGCATTTAGAGAGCCCAATGAGATTCCACCATGCATTACATAACCTCTATACACAGATTTGATCAAGTACTTGCTAACACAGATCATTTGCACACCAAGAGAACAACCTACTAGGTTGTCAGAACATAGACAACACACTGTCATCTATGAAAACACCAATGGTGCACCAAAAACATCTAAAACTTCGTCTAAGCAGACATACAACCTTCAAAAGCATAAATCCAAAACCGCAAGGCAAAACAATGTGATGCGGTGAAGTGCGGAGACATACAGTTCTTCCTTAGCATTCTTTCATTGGAACTTAACAATTTCATACTCTGATAACACCAAAACACTATGCAGTAAAACTTATGCATAGAAACTTGGAGCATGCATACCTTACAATTGTATAGAGCTACACTTCAAACCGCAGGATCATATCTTCATCTACTAAGAAATGCGGAGCATTTGACAGAGCTCTTGTAAAGCCAGTCCTATGCCTTAAACAAATTGGAAGCACTTATCAATCAAGGCATTTTGACATCCAACCATGAACTGTCCTAAAACATAAGTGCATATGGTATCAACAAAGGTTGACATCAATGACAACACACTATCCGCACATTTTCCAATGATATGGTCAGCCACAACAGGTAAGCAAGTTGATAACAAGTGCTCCGATATTCCATAGAATCCATCATAACATAGCATTAGAAGTAAGCCCATTATTCATTCATTTGTTTCTTTTTTGGCATTACAAAATTGTCTTGTTTCATGCCTACAGCTGGATCAAAGAATTACACTACAAAAAATGATGCCTATGCCATCTAAACCTTTGCTTAACATATATTTCAAACAGTCTCGTGTGAATCTGCCACAAACAATTGTATGAATTCCAAGAGTTACAAAATTATGGTATAACAGTAAACCATTTTTAAAATGTAAAGACAAATCAAGCCTGTCAAAACTCCAATCAATTGTTTGCCTTCAACCTCTGTATCCAACATAGATTATTCACATTCTAGCACAATAGCAGCTATTATCTGAATTTATGGTGCACCATAACTAATCAACCCATGGCAGACGTGGATTAACAACTTATGACTAGTCTCTGACATATTGCAAATTTTCTTATTTGGAACACACCTACCATGATACTTTCAATCTCATTAAAGTTTCAACCAATGTTTGGCATCTATTTTCAACAATTTTATTGGAAATTTATTTTACAGACCTATTGCATCTGTATCATGCACGGATCATCTGTTTATATATTCAATTTCAGTGTTCTGGAACTGAAGTTCCTTGGTTCAAAAATTGGTGAACAATGACTGCATAACAATACAGAATCCAGATAATTACCTGTGACTCTCAATGCCATAGAATGAATGTTTGTAGCAGCCACCTCGACCACGTAACTGTGACTTGGTCCATCTACACAACTTTACGCCACTATGAGAACCTATTATTTTATATCCCTGCAGATATAAGAACACAGAACTTTATCATCACAATTATTGAACATGCAATATTTATTTATTAATAATTCTCTTGCTTGAGTACCCCTATCCTACATTTTGCACCGTATGTAATCAACACACAACAAATGAAAACATTAAGCAAAGAGCAGCAATAATGAACAAATCCAAACAGATGGATGACGAAGTCTGTGAGTTATGGCAAAGAACCTTGTCAGACATTGGCAAGCTCCACAACATCCAACAACTAGAAAAAGCTTAATTGTTTTGCAAATAGTCTTTAATGGATTTCTAGAGGAGTTTGCACATCCAAGGAATCTCCTGACATCATGGACTCAGAATAAGGTTTATAAAACATAAACTTTGTTAGAACATTAATGTGAGAAGAAAAAATCTGGAAACTTTTCAAGCACATCCCCCAAAGGGCAAAGCATGGGATATAAATAACTTCACGTATAAGTTTCAAATTTAGGCCAATAAATGTCAAAATTTGAAGTTAATTAGGGTTACAGAAAGCGATCCAATGTTTACCCACTGTCTCCAAAAGGTGCCCATTTTATTCATGTCATCCAAAAAAGGAGAAAATGTAGTTGTTTTCAATATTGAGGGACTTTGCTATGTGATCCAGTTCTGACAGGCAGGAACATTTATTGGAGATAAAACAAAGGGATGACTGCATTCTCCAGTCTCAAGAATAGCATGTTGGAGATCATGAAAAGAATTGAGAGGGAGAACTGCATAGCAGCACCTCAAACCTATGGAATTTAATTAACATATTGTGAATTGTGTTCTTATTGCAGATATTTGAAGGTTTACCCCCTCAAAGTGGCTTATTATTCTCAAGTATTATCAAGTATCTGCAGTATATTTCCTACTATATTCTTCTCTTCTACAAGTTATTTCATTACAAGTTTCAACTCATTCAACAAGTCTTCAAGCCTTCAAGGTACTCTTTGGCCCTTCATACTTTAGGATTTGCATATATGATATTTTATTTTAAAAGCTCATTTCTAAATCTAAAATCAATGATCATATGACTTTGGTTTTTTTTTTTTACAATATTGAATGTATTGTTCATATATGGTTATAAAATGTTGTTTTAAGAGTTATCTAACTGTTGTCTTGTACTTGAAAAACAGAATTTAGGATTTTGACTTTACATTATAACAGCAGTATTTTAGGTTTTAAAATTTATTTATTAAATTATTTATGTTTATGTGCAAATTTGGATAAATTTAAAATAGCTCATTAATCAGTAATATTAGTCAAATTAAGATTTCATCTTTAGTGTATCCTCTACTCCTCTACTTTGTGAAACTTTAAGAAAAACAAAAACAAAATCCCTGTTTAATGAAGGTTGAAGAACAAGGATTTCTATTTTTGTGCATCCTTTGCTTTTGTGCTTACTGTGAGATGAAGAAAACCAAAAAAAATCCTTGAATCTTGAGCCCTTGCATTATGACACTTATGGTTTAAACCGTAATTTCATTTCTTTTAGTGTCACTCTGAGTTTTACTTTTCATTTAAACCATAATTTCATTTCTTTTAGTGTCACTCTGAGTTTTACTTTTCATAGCATGACTGATGATAGCACGAGCCTGTGAGGGTTCAATTTGAAACTCTAAATACAAATGGACAGGACGGGAGTAGGAGCACTAGTTCTATTGGGAGTGCAAATTTTAGTTGCCCTTCCAAGTTATAGAAGAATTTGCCAAGGGTCCCTTCCATAAGAAGTCCCTTTTAAGACAATTTGCAACTAAACTATGAGCAAAGCCTACAGTATCAAGGGCCACTAGGCTATGGATATGCCATTTTTTGTCAAACTAAACGTCAAGGCAACATTACTAAAGTTAATGCACACCTCCTTCATATCCTAGGCAAAGGCACTAAGGTATGTGGCAACTTGTCACTCAAACAAAGGCCTAAAATAAATAAATTGTGGGGTTGTGCTGAAGAAAACATAGCTGCAACTACTACTATGCCACCAAAGGTTCCTATTCCTATCAATACTAGTACTTTTCAACAGCCTTGATTTCCTACTTTTCCATCTAGTCCAGGGGCAGGAAAGCCTAAGTTGAAACATAGAGTGACTAATGATGACCCAAATAAGGATGAAAAAATTATTCAGCGTGCAAAATAAGGATGAGGCAAATGATGCCACTGACAAATTCTTCTTTTCCAATGCAATTCTGTTCCATGTGTCACTCCCCTTATTATAGGGAGTTGTGGCAAAGATAATAAGAGCAGGACCTTCATATGTGCCATCAAGGGAGACAAAAGTGACAATCTTAGATAAGAAGTATCCAAGATTAATATTTCAAGGCTAATTGGATCCCTAGTGGTTGCAACATAGTCATGGATGGGTAGACAGACATTAGGCATCATCCACTCATCAACATAATGGTCACATGTACAAAGGACCCTTACTTCCTTAGGGTCATTTTACAAGAGACAGACTCCACATTACAGTTCTATCATGAACATAAAAAGCCAATTATTCAACAAAGGTGAAAAAATCTCTACATTCCGTTGCACATGGCTGCCTATGCATTGAATATAGGAAGACTATGTAAAATCCCTTACCAGGATATTTTTAACATACTTACAATTTTCTAATTTTTAGCTGACATTTCATCAAACAATTTGCAGGTAACAACTTATGAAGCAGTTTTGAGTGCAAACGTTATAAGTTGCTTCTACTACAATTTACAGACATGAATCCATCATAAAATCATAGTATTGTTCACCAAACTCCACTAGACATTTTGTCAAACAGTTGGCATGCAAGTGAATATGTAGAGTTTTTGTTTGCTACTGTTTGGAAAGTTTTATTGGAAAGATTTAGAGCATAATTTCATCACCCCCAAACTCCTTTAGCATTCATTGGATATTAAAATATTACATCAAACAATTGATATGCATTCCAGATGTCTATAAATTAAGAAACTTTGAATATTACAATCTGCTGTTTTGATAAATAAAGTACAGAAAATGACATTATTTTCCTGACCTCTTGGGAATACAAAGCCAGCCTCCAAAGTCTACGCCAGCAATAAGACAGCTCATAGACTACTTCGATCACTCCAAATCTGCTAATATTTGCCTTGCAGCCCTCACACCATAGTTAGAAATGGTAGTGCCCAGCAAAAAACCGTCAAAACCTTCAATCTACTCCCAAAAAGCAACGCCTGGAAGATTTATGACAGCACCCAGTAAAGAGGATAACTCACATCCAGCTCAAAAGTTGATGGAATAACTCCACACCAGCACTATAAAATATTTCATTTGCAATTCCCTCAATGATGGCATCCCATTTTATATTCTTGTCACTTATTGTAAATGGTGCTTGGAAATTAATTCTTATAATACTTTCACCAAAAATCAGAGAGATAACAATTTATCGTTTGCTTTCAACCCTCTAGAAAATTACATAATTTTCAATCATTCAGCACCTGCATGAAACCTGTATGATTCCACCTGTAATTTGGCTAGGGTAGATGTCTCACCACCGAAACCAATCCAATAAATGCACCTATGAATCCTATGAGAATCCACCAAGAATGGCTGAAATGGGTTTTCATCCTATCAACCAAAAAAGAATTGAAGGTTTTCATCCTAGGGTTTGTTGAACGGAAAGCAAAAACTCTCAAAGCTCTCCAAGAAGATAACAAGTCAAGAATGCTATTTTTGGCTCTCAACCCCTTTTTATATCCCATCTTGAGAGAATACTTTTATTTTGTTTTATTTTATTTCATTTTCGCACTCATAAAGTGACCCACTTTATAATTTTCCATTGACATCAAATAAAGTCACTTTATAAAATAACTAAGGGTCAACATTTAATTAATTAAATATAAATAATGCTGAGAATGCCGGGAAGCTTAGGACTATTTAAAATTTACTTAATTTAATATTTTTATAACCTTTTTAAATTATTAAAATTAGTTGTCTTTCCCTTGTTAATGGGGTGATGTACATTACAACCAAGATCATGTGGGACAAAACAATATGGTGACCACTTGAGGAAGGGTGCATAAAATTAAATTTTGATGGAGCATCCAAGAGGAACACGAGCCTACCTGTTGATGCGTGTTTTATGACTCACCAAGCACTTTAGAATAAAGAGTCCAGAGACGCTCTATCCTCTCTTGAAAAATTATCTCGTATGCTAAGATTGCTAGAAAGGTCATACGGTAATTCCAATGTTTCTTAAGTTTAGGGATGGACAAGCTCAATGGATGATGTGATATGTTGATTTCACAAAGGGACCTTGGATAGTAAATTACTCAAAGTAGGGATTAGAATTGATTTGACGTTGAATGCTCTTGTGTTTTGGGATTTTCGGTTTTGAGATAAAATAAAGAAAAAAGGGATGAGGGTTTAGAAATTAGATTTATGCGAAACTACTCCTATGAACTTAAGAGACAAATGCTGGATAATGAAATTTAAACCAATCTTTGTTTTGCCAAGCACAATGAATACAACTGGACAAAGATGATGCAATCTTCAATGGGTTTACGAATGATATCCTATTACACGATACCGCCATCAATTCGAACAATGTATATAGGTAATAGAATCCAAGTTAAACAGTTTCAAAGTTCAGACTAACCTTGCACATCAAATTGAAAATCATTCAATTGAAAAAGGTATGAACCAATTTCACTATTTCCAACACTATCAATCTTTCATTCATCTAAAAAAACGCTGAAAACTAATTTACTTTATTGAAGAAATTATGAAACCATGCAAGCTCTCAAAATAACAAATGCTCAACTCTGAATCCAATTATTATCTGAATAGAACTAGTACCAACAATTTCATAAGTCTCTCCCTGAATGAATGAAATGCATGGGGTTTATATAGGCACCCCAATTACAAAGCAACGGCCCAGATTGATTTGAGATCAATGGCCAAGATTATTTCAAGAAACCCTAACCCTAAAAAGCATAACCAACTCAAAGGACACATGGCACAAGCAGGACGAGCCACTTGGAGTATGGCAAATAATGACACCTTACGAATCATTCGAGCAAGTGGGAATCCAAAATGCAATTCCCATTGGACTGCTCCCTAGCCGCAAATGCAAGAAATTTTGTTAACACAAAATCCAGCTCCTCTATTGATATGCTCAGCATAGAATCCAGTTGCACTGCCATTACATCCAAGGTTTCAAGGCATTGAGTGAAAGTATTTTCCCACCTATCTTCCTGTTTCTGAAAGTTATCCATAAAGGTCAAAAGGGAAGACATATCATCAAGCTGATTCCCTGTAACAATCTGCACTTCCTTGAAGTAAATATTCATTACATTTTTCTTCAATCCTTCTAAATCCAAGCCATTTGCATCATGATGCTCCTGCCCTATTAATCCTTCAAGAGAAGTGAGGATTTTGAACTGAATTTTTCAATTGCACTCCGTATAACAGCACATTCTTCCTTCATTCCATCATATATCTTCCTTTTAGCCAATAAGGAATGATACCACCTGCTGAAATCATACGAGGCTCCTTCCTCAATAACACCTTCTTGGATTAATATTTGCAGGGATACTTCCTTTAAAACCTTCAAATGAGGTATTACTTTGTCATTTACGTACTGAAAGTCTTCCCAATTGTCTTCAATCTGACCAATTTCTGTCATAAGCAAGGCAGATCTGTCATAAGTCTGAGCACATTTCTCCAAGAATTGCTCCATCTGTTTTGAGATATTGTTGATCCAACTCTTAGTTGCTTGGCTTGTGATCCTCATAGCTTCAAGAGCATCAACGGATTCCGGAGGAAGAGATGATGGCGGAATAAAGGCTTCACTTTCTTTGCGCAAAGGGGCTGTTAGCTGCTGAATGAACTCCATTAGCCTTAAATTTTCTAACTCTAGCCTTTCCTTCTTCTCCTCTGTTTTGTTAAACTTCTCCTTGATGGCCTTGGAAGTGTCTGCTAACTCATGAAAATCCCGTTCTATCGTGGTTGGCCCAATGTCCAACGTTGTAACATCATAGTCCATAGGAGTAATCTGATCTCTTGGCTTGTCAATTTTTTGGGACTGCAACTTGTAAGATTCGGGATCCTGCATCATTCCTGGTAACTTGAGAGTACTTTTTAGGCTTCTTTGGCGTTTTAGCTTTGCCAATCCTCTCTAGGAAGTCTTGCATGCTTTCAACTAGTTGAACTTCATCTAGTGGTCTGGACTTCTTCATCAAACTTTCGGTCAACCAAGCTGGGATAGTGGATAATTCCATCCCATCTTCCAATTGAACATCATCATTAATTCCTTTTAGAGCAGAAATTACCTCATCTCCCAGCTCTTCATTGTTTTCAAGGACCTCAGTATCTCCCATGCCTTCAATCATCAGTGTATCACCTCATTCCAAACACTCAGTGAGGGTTTGCTCTTGGAGAGAATCCAACTGTTCTAACTCTTGAAATTCGACCTCTTGCTCATGGCTTGGTTCGATCTCAGCAATGGACACCTTTTCCATTACTCCAACAGATAGAGTACTTGAAGATGATGGAATTTCACTCACTTTTTGCTTCTTACTCTCCAATTCTCTATCAGCTGCTTCTTTTTCCTCTGTGTGAAGGTCTTCACTCACTACCTTTCTCTTGCTAGGACATGAAAGTTCATCAAGACTTTCCCCAACTGCTTCCTCCTGGCTTTCTTTATTGCTTAATGTGGCATAGGTAAGAATAACTCCTTTTCTCAATCTGTTGATCTGATTATCTGCCCACTCCCTAGAATAAGCTATAATATCCTTCATCAATATGTCCAAATCGGTCAACTCAGGTTGTGTCCAGTTGGGCAACAAGATAGGCTTATCTTTTTCCCATTCAAATTGAGGATGCACGTAGTCTCCGTTGTCCTTTACCTGGTCAGGTATAGGGAATAAGTCACACCTTTTTATAAGTTCAATTGGAATTTTGGACCAGATCTTCTTCCTGACTCCATATTCGTCCCCCAAGTTAGACCAATAGTCTTCAATCTGCATAACATGAAGGGACTTCTTCCCATGAACTCTCAAGTATGGATCATAATCAGACCTTGGATTATAAATGCCGAACTTATAAAATTGCAACTCTAACTTTGCTGCCTTGGCTGATTGCAATGAGGGGCAGACTTCTAGCATTTTCCCAATTGCAACAGGAAAATCCACTCCTTGTTTGTTCTTTTTCCCCTGAATAGAATCTATACATGCCAATTGCCTTGCAACTTCAAGCATAACAATCTTGTCTGTTGGATACCGAGGGAGTCTATGCGGAGCATCTGAGAATCCATGAACTCTTATGTATGTAAAGGTCGGAAACTGGATGAACCAAGATCCAAATTTATCAAGCATCACCATAGCCTCCTTAGATAGCCTCTTTTGAACTGCTCCTTGAAGCACTCGCGTGATATACATAAGGAAGGCGTCATTGGCTATCTTATAATTGTCCCTGTAATGCAGCTGGAGTTGCGGGTAACAATCATATGCTTTGAGCTGATCTTTTCGAAGTCCAACTTCCCCTTTGCAAATCAGTCCTCTATACTTAGTAAACCGTGCCAGGATATAAACTACGTAGGAACTCATATAGAAGGTTTTGGTCTTCTCCAAGTTTCTCAACTGGAAATCAATGTTATCACTTATTAACTTTGCCCAATTTATTGCTTCCATTCCCAATACGACCTCCTCCACATATGAAAACATCCATACTTCGAAGAAAGCTCCTTGAGAGGTACCCATAATCCTGTTCAGCATATGAATCATATCACTGTATTCTAGTTTAAAATCCGTGCAAATTAATCTTTTTGGCAACTTGGAGCAATGTCTTTTGGGATCCTTGATCCAGTTAGAATTGACTATGTCCATACAGGATTCTTTGGCTTGATCAAACATGGCCTGTGATTCCCTTTGAGGCCTGTTCAACATTTTTTGACGATGAGGAATACCAAATACCTCTCTGACTGAATCCTCTGTGAAGTATGCCAAAGTGATCCCATTAGGTGTTTTAATGGATCTTGTCTGTGGATTGTATCTTCTGGCACACTCAACCATTAGCTCACTGCACTGAACTGCAGGTGGAAATCCTGCTGCTTGATGAAGTCCAGACTTAACGATGTTAGTTGCAATAGGTGTGGGCATTTCGTTCTAAGTGCCAAACATCCTTCTCTTGTGTTGAATCGCATTGAACTGCTCAAAGTTGGTATCCGCTACCTTCTTCCATTTCGAGGACAATTGAGATTCTGGATAAAATTCCTTGAGGACTTCCTTTACTTGGGCTTTTCTAACTCCACCTCCTACGTTCCTTGAAGTAGACATTGTGCCTGTACGAAGCTCGAAGTTAGAATATTTCACAAATTTGCAAAAAAGGGCGATTTTATGGCTGGAGAGTTAAATAAATAATTTAAAAAATTCCAGAACTCGTTTGCCTAGGCTGGTTGGAGAATAAACTTCAATAAAATAAATTCTTTTCCAACCTTTATCCTTTTAAAAGAACTTTCAAGGAATTTTTTTTTTAAATTAATTTACTAGACTTTTAAAAACTGAAAAAAGCGAAGTTTCTGTGCAAAACAAGACAAAAAAATTCCTTCTCTCTGTAAATTCGCCAGCTATGACTTTGTACTTGATCGAGAAATCTGAAAATGGAAGGAAAAAGTCCAACCTTGTGCTCTGGAATTAATGCGACTTGCAGCTCAAGAAGAAAATAGGAAGAAGAAGGACGCCTTTCTGAAAGAAGTTTGCCTGTGAAGAACTTGACCTGTGAATAATGAAAAAAAATAAAACTCACAAGCACTTCTTTTATAATAAAAAGTTTCCTTATAGCCAAGGTCGATCTCTTCTCTGATTGGGTGTTTTTGCTTTAAAACGAAAAAGCAATCTTATCTTCTTTTCTTTTTCCAAGGCGTCTCTTTTGGCTTAATAACCAAGTTTTATTTAAAAAAAATACAAACTTAAGTTATTTTATTCTATTTTTGCCTTTAGGAAAATTCGACCTTTAAGTGGACTAATCCACTTTTCAACTAGATTCTTTCCCTTTTACCGAGGTAACTCTTGCCTTAGAAAAAATTTCGATTCTCTCCTTGAAAAAATTCGACCTTCAACTGGAATTTTCCTCTTCCAACTGGATTTTAACTTGAACTTGGAATCCTTGAAGTCCAATTCGAATTTTCACTTGCCTTAGTCAATTTTCATCATTGTCCAACTGGAATTTCAAATTTTCCAACTAGATTTCCTTGTACTAGGCGGATTTTGGCAAGATCTCTCAAATAGACGAATTTCAATTGGATTTTAAACTGGATTCCTCTTTGATGAATGGATTTTTCAAATGGATTTTTCGAAGATTCTACTGGATTTTCTTATGGGCGCACTTATCCAGCCTTAGGCAAATTCCATCACAATTTTCTTGCTTTTTACCTGATTTTTAAATGATTTTCTCTTGAAGGCGTGATTTTTCAATTGATTTTTTTAGCTTTTGCATGCGCCTTTTCCTGCTTTTCTCACTTTTGCATGTGCTTTTCTCATCTTTGCATGCGCTTTTCTCATGATTTTTTCGATTTTTTAAGACTTCTGCTTGATTTTTGCTTGCTTTTCAATTCCAAAAGTGGAAACTTTTGACTCCACTGCCTGTGAGACCTAGCACTTTCTAAAAATAGAAACTTACTAAAAATAGAAAAAAGCAAAAAAGCAACTTTCTAAAAATAGTAAATTCCAGATTGGTCCAGAAATGCCAAAAACGAAAAAAGCAAAAAAGCACAGAATCCCTAAAAAATAGGAAGTGTCAGAATTGAGCGAAAGCACAGGCGATCCTCGTCTACTGGGTCTTCTAAGCACTTCTATGATGTTTACGTTCAATTTCAGGCCCAAATTCCCAACTTGGCTCGGGTGATGACTCCAGACTTTGACATGAGATTTCCAGACACTAGAGATTATGAAATTGCTACTCAAAGCTAAACCCTAAGAGCAAACCAGTAAGGGTCCCCATTTGCAATGGGGCGATGTGTGAAATAGGTCACAACACTACCTAGAGCCAATTGTATATTTCGAGATCATAGCAAAGAGATATTGAAAGAAAAATGTTACCCCCCTAAAACTCAAAACAAACAATGAAGTAGAAATAATGGTAGTAAAACTTGGAGTCGAGGAAGGCTAGAAGCTAGACATAAGGCAAATTGAGATCGAAGGAGACTCAATGTTAATAATAAATGCGATTCGAAACCACCAAATTCATAACTAGAAACTAAGCAATCATTTGGGGGAATGCCCAAGGCTCCTCAACAGCTTTGCAGAGTTCAAATTAATGTACACAAACTGTGAGGGGAACTCAAAAGCAAACCGTCTTGCCAATAAAGTAATTGAGCACCAACAATCATGAGTAGGATGTGGAGTGCATCGAGGGTGGCATCTCCATGCAAGATGGCATGGGGTGGTATAGCATCTTCGACTGCATTGTTCAAACAGGTGGTATGAAGGTATCTCGTATTAAAAGGTGGCAAATCCACCACAGATCTCCTAAGAGATTATTAACATGATAGATCGTGAGAGAATTGCGAAGCCAATTTTTCCCACAGCCCGCATGTGGGAATAGCTCACAAATCCTTTAAATCACACCCAAAACAAAAGGATGGGCATTATGTTAGGAATTTGGCATGCAAGTGAACGCGTGGGGATGGATACTCTAGTAAGACTCGCTAACCTGAGTAGGCAGATGGCTTTCCTAGGCTAAGTGTCGAAACAAAGGCTGAAATTCATTTTAAAGGAGCACAGTGGGAGGACAAGGAAAGCAGTCCAATGGATCTTGGGGGCAAACTTTTTGGTTGATGATAGCTGCCACAGAGTTAACACAGAAATATCCTCTTGTTTCATCACTTCTCTCTTGGACCTGGGAGAACCCAAGGATAGTATCCGGGAACTTTCTTTGGTCCTTTTCAAGAGAAAGTACTTGCAAGGATTAGAGGAGGTGTTGAGGGTGGCCAAATATGGCATTGGGTTGCCACGGCCAAGACTACATTGCATTGGTGGCAAAGGAAGCTGCCATGGTCGAGTGGATACTATTTTTGGGGAACTTCTACACTCAAGTGCAGCACCAAGCTTTAGCAAAGAAAGGCTGTCAATATCTAAAGAAGGTAAAGAATCTAGAGCCCGTGTTCGACCTAGAGTGGTTGGAGGAGTTTGATTAAATGGCAATGGATGGAGGAACCTACAGACCACATGAGGCAATATGAAGGAGTCGATGAGCTAATGCAGTAAAGTGTTTTTTCATTTTTGTGATGCTCAGGTCTGAGTAACCCTTGAGCAGTAGTATAGCAAGTTGTTAAGACTGCATACAATCATTTTGTAAAATGATGCAAATATTTATTTTAATATAATATATGCAGCATAGCTACCCTTACCTAGCAAAAAAAAATTAGTCGTCTTTAAGTTTATTCTCTTTTTGACAACTTAATTTTAATCATTTAATTATTCTCTAAGGTCAAATAAAAGGGGACATTGCAGACTATGGCACAAGAGGACCCAATTCTATGGTGGATTATGCATGGGCCTCATTCTTTGATAACCATGCTAGCCATTTGTTTGTTGTCCCAAGTTTCTAGTTCTTATTTGGCTAAGAGGAACTAGTCTACTTATAGACTCATGCACTCTATTGGGAGAAACAATATTACATAATGCCTTGCATCTGATTAATCACAACATGCTTATGTACAAGGAGAGCCTACTAGCCCAATGGGATGTTGAGCCAACACAAGTTGATGATTATGTGGCACAAACAAGGTTGTTTGGTTTTGTTTGAGGGAGATTGACCTTGAGGAGTCCAACAATTTGAGTGATAAATAGTTTGGCACAGACTTTGGGGATGATTAGAGGCATTGGGCCATTGGTTGATTGTGTTTGAATTTTAAATGTAATCATCCTTTTAAATATAATATATTGGTATTTTCTATTTGCCATTTTCGTTGTTCAATAAAAAGTGTTTAGTACTTCAAATTTTCATTTATTATTCCTTACACATAACTAATTTTTCAAGTGCTACATATATTTGTACCACCATCTCCAAATCAAGTCCCTCAATCACCCCTCCCCAAGACCTATCCCCCTACTCCAAGACTCCATTGAACTATTGAACAAGGGGGCTTTCTCAATACAAATATATTTTGCTACTAAGAATCTAATAAAAGTAGGCAATAACATATTTCAAGAATAAAACAAAAGGATGGTTGCACTAGTTAGTCTCAAGGATAGCATCTACGAGGTAATCATGAAAAGATTTAACAAAGAGGACTATAAAAGAGTGCTCTACTCTATGGAAATTGGGAAGAAATTTTCAGCTTTTGATAGTTATGATATTTGAATCCATAATAAATACATGAGATTGATCTTTGTCAATGCAACTTTGCTTTATATTTTTTCTAGAAAATTTTCAAAGTGCACATCCCAGAGGATGTGGTCTATAAATAACTTTCATTATATAGAAATTCCTACTAAGACAATATTAATCTAAAATCAAAGACAATTAAGGTTAGAGGGAGTGGTCTAATCTTCACCCACTACCTCCAAAAGAGATTTTTATTCAATGTACCCTAGGGATGAATCCCAATGGCTATTCTGCTGTCCCTCTATTTGAAGACGCTTTGGGAATTGAATAACAAGGATAGAACATCCCCTCCATGTCACCATTTTTTGTTTTTTGTTTTTTTTTACCCAATTTGGGACACATTTCCTAGGTGATCCCTCTTTGAAGACTACCAATTAGGCCTTGTCATCCCCAATGTCCCATAGATGTCAAGACACACCCACCCATCACAAACCATAAAATAGAAGATTAAAAAAATCTTAAAACGAAAAAAATAAAACCCTTTATAAAATTCCCACAAGATCCCTTAACCTAAATCTTTGCTATTTATTATTTAACACAAAAGTTTGCACGCAAAATCAATTCCTAACTATCCTAATCATAGTCATTGATATTATCACCTACAAACCCTAATTACACAATCACTATTATAGCTTACAAACCTTAATATGAAATTACAAATCCCAATATATATAATATCAATGACCATATCCTTGCATACTCCACTCCCAAAAACTCTAAGAAAACACTATTGCTTTTCAAAGAGTCCTAATAAAGGAGAAAACGTGGTTTTTCTCAACATAGAGCTATTTTTCTACAGTGATCTAATTATAATAGGCAGGACCATACATTGAAAATTATTAATTTTCAGACCATTGTAAGCAGATTTTGCAATCAAAAATTTTATTCTTAAAACTTGGTAGCTTTGAAAAAAGAAAACTTCCATAAGAACAATAATCTTTGAATATGGTAATCTATAAAAAACTGCTGAAAGTATGAACAGTGAATACACAATATTGAACTCTAAAACCCACTATTGTCTTGTCATTAAATCTGAAAAGAAGTACATTGCACTGGAATGAAATTCTAGAAAAGACACTATATACATCATGATTAAAATTAGCATATGTGCTCTTTTGTTTGTATGGCTCAACACAATTCATTTACTTGTATGGCCACTAGTGAGTACATTCTCCTTACTGTGCATGACATTTTGAATGATATGATGATGAGGGTGTACTTAATAAGTTATCCTTTCTACTTCCAACCAAAGAGCCCATTGCAGATTTCAAGTTGGTTGGCACGAAAGCTAAACATTCCAAGGCTCTCTACCAATACTTTGTTGTGAAACATCTGGATTATGATTCTGCTCTCCTATCTGAACAAACAAAGCATAAGCAATTCAAGCCTTCCTCGTCTTCAAAACCTCCAACACCATGGAAGAATTTTCCTAACATTACATGATTTGTCCTTGATTTGTTCTCTGCTTGTCTGCTCGGTCTCTGACTTTTGTTTTTGAAGTGATGATGTAGTTTGTGCTCTATTTGGCAAACATCAAGCACTTTAAATAGGCTCCTTGTAGTCCAGGAAGGCAATATGATTTGGTACACAACCCTATGTGATCTACATTTGGATTGTACAAGCACTACCTTGAATAAAGATATCAATGGTCTTCATCTACAGACATTTGGCATGTTATGTTATACTCTATTTAATTGCATTTGGCCGAGTTATAGTTCAGCAATAAACACCAACATCCTTTGTCATTCATGTCAACTTCATGGGTCAAATTCTCCTCATACCACATCATGAGTTGTTTACATAATAAACTCATCCATATACATGGCCAAGATAAGGGGATTGGATCTATCAAATAAAGAAATAAAATCTACACTAAACATGGAAAAGCCTAACTTGAGTAAAAACTTGTCAATCTTAAAAGATCAAACACATCATGCATCAACCCAGATAAGGTCTTCTTCACTCTAAATCCATGGGAATCTCATCCATGCACCTCAAAACCTCTACCAATTGAAGAAAAAACCTCAACAAGACCAACTCCCCTTTCTAAGAGAATTCTTCGTCAATAAATTTGTTCTAGTATTCTTCAATACTCTTGTCAACTGCATGCATGGAATCAATCACTAATCCCCCAATAGGTTTAGAAACTATCTACGCTAAGTTGGAAGGACGCTCCATCATGGCATCCTTCCATACCTACTCAATTAGATCAGCAAGTAGCTTGTAAAAGCCGCAATCTCAAACACCTCTAGACAAAACTTGACCAACCAAGTTGTTTCTAATAATCACTTGATGGCTATCAAACATAGCAATGTACTATATATTTGTCATGCAAGAAATTGAAAGAAGACTCTTCAGTAATCCATGAATATGCAAGGCATAATCAAGCTCCCAATCATCACTGAATGCAAAAGGAGACAAAGCTCACTACAATAACTGGACAAGTGGCATGATTGCCCAACACCACTTGTAAGCCATTCCCTCATTTTTTAAGTTTGTTGAAGGTCATGTATCTAGAGACTCCACCAAAAATGGTGTTAGTGGATAGACATTATGCCATGGAGAAAGTTGTTTGAAGACTGGATGCTAATTCATCTATTCCAACTAAATATTTTGCACTCCCTACAAATTCCTCTATTGCTACTTGTCTTTCTTCCTCTTAGGACACTATCTTCTGGTACTAGAAACATTTCACACAACTCAAGTATTTCTTCCCTGGGTCCAAAAAACATAATTCTTCCTCCTTGCACTTCTAAAGTCCTCCTTTCTTACAAACTATTCTCATCTTCTTAATGAGGGCTAGGTTATAACTCTTTTCCACTCTAGCTGAAATAGTCTCTACTATTGTCTCCTCTTGGATTGAATCATCTCAAAACTTCTCAAAATTGGGAAGTTTCTCACAAGCATGAACACCCTAAATAAACGGATCCCAAGATGGAGATAACCCATTTATAGCTATAGACATCTTCTTCACCCCAATAGCAACAACCTAATCTTGATGAGGAAATTGGCCACTATGTGAGTATCACAAATGTGTATGGCATTCAATTTATTCTTTAGCAGCATCTTGCATGAAACATTCATACTCTAATACAAAGCAATCAAGGCATTGTACATTTCATTCATTGTCTTTTTCTCTATAATGTGAGGGATCAAATGGTCCTTCACTAACTCTAGGATGATTCATTTCACCTTGGCTGACTTTTTGTTATGTTCAGCCAATTGAATAGGGGCAGTAGGAATTGCAACCTCCTACAGTTGCATACACAATCTACATTTCCAAGAAGTAAAGTTGTAAGCACCCTCTAAATAGTCAGACTCTCTGAGATTGAGACTAGTCATACCTGCAGCTCCTAGAACACACTAAAACCAAATAATTCAGCTGGAAATAACTCAGATCAACGACCTTTCACAGGTGCAGATCAACACTCCAATCAATAGAGCACTTAATGCATCCCACTCCACAAACTCTTACAGGTCCATATTGCTTCAATCACTAAAGCAAGGGCATCACACTACTGAAATTCTCCAACAACTCCGTCTCAGTAGTAGCAGCCCACTCCATACATGGATCTGGAAGATTTCAGATTACATGCTATCATATCAAGTTTATTTGCAGACCATGGTAAGCAGATTCTGCACTTCAAATTTTAATCCTAAAACTAGGTAGCTTAAAACATGAAAACTTCAATCAAAACAATAATCTCTGCATATGCTAATTTACATCTACATACTGCCAAAAACATGCATGGCATATACACAGTATTGAATGCTTGAACCTGTAACTGTCTTCTACTTAAACATGAAAAGAAATATACTAGACTGGAGTGAAAATCTTGAAAAAAAAAACTGCATGCATCATTATTAAAACTAGAAATGTGCCCTTTAAATAGACAAGTGCACTAAGATTTTAACCCAGCAAAACTACATAAGGTATCAAGTAAAGCTCAAAGTTAAGCTTACATCACTAGAGTGTTTCTTAGTTTGACTAATCATTCAACTAGTCTGGCTAATCAACAACCTAGTTTGAAAACTAAAAACTCCTAATTAAAGTAGTTGAGACTAAGTTACATCCACAAATTACTCAATTCTCAAGGAGTTTACTCAGCACTAATCTCAAAGAAGACTCCGAAAATAATTGAGCATTATTCTCCTACATAACTGTGTCCCATCCATCTTGATCTCTCAGCTGCACAGAAACTGATGGACACACTGCCATCACCGCCGCACTGTGATGATGCTGCTTGACTGCACCTTCAATCCATTTCTATACAGACCAAGGCTGCTGCTTGGTATGCTAAGCTGGTGAGCAGAAACTGCAGTATACTTATGCACTGTTTCAGAAAGAACACATTCAGAGCAACACAGATAAAACTCTAATAGAAATAAGACAAAAGGATGGCTCTATTTTCCAGTCCCAAGGATGTCTGAGAGATCATAGAAGACTTATGAGTGAAGACAGCATAGCAGAACCTCAACCTTTGGAAATCACAATCAAATTTTTAGCCTTTGATAGATCTGTATCCATAACGAATACAGTGTCTATAGGATAAATTGTTGGATAAAATAAAATAAAAAACGTGGTTTCTCTTAATATAACAGTATTTTGCTATTACAGGCAGTAACATAAATTGGAAATAAGACAAGAGGATGCCTGTATTCTTTGGTATCAAATATAGTATGTGTGGGCAATCATGAAAAGATTCAAACTGCAAAGCAGTACCTCAGAATATGAAAACCAGCATTAAATTTTCAGTTTTTGATAGCTCTATATGCATTGCAAATACATTGTCTACGAGGACAGTAGGTAGCTTGGTCTTTCTCACTACAACTATACCTGATATTTGTTCTACAAACATTTTATTTGATATCAAATATTTCAAGCACTACATCAAAATTGAAGCAGTAATATCTGAATTGATTGCATAGTAATGTAGCCAGCATTTTCCTCGCTTGTTTATTTGAACAAATTTGTTGCAAATAACTTAATTATTGGGACTTATGGGTTGTGGGATTTTCTAACTTTTTTTTTGTACACGAGTAAATGACAAAACTTCAGCTAAAGGTGGCATGTTCAATGCCTAGAGAAGATAAACCTCCAAGTGAGAGAGAAGCTATAAAGTCAAATTAACATAAAAACCTCACCCAAAACCCCTGTTTGGTCTTTCAGTTTCAGTGCAGATTTCCATCTACAGTTAAAAATCACACAAGTATCAAATTCTAGTTTGTGAGAATAATAGGTGAATCCAACAGAAGATAAACAATAAAAGCATCCATAGCTATGTTAACTTTGCAAATCCATTTCCCTTTAAGGCTTCTTCATTTATCTGCCATCACTCTTATCAACTTCAAGCATCCACTTTGACTAAAAAGTTTCTTTACAAAATACAACTAATTTATAATAGAGATACATAACAATAAATGCACACTTTATCCTGAAGAATGCTAAAAAATAGAATCATTCTTTATAACGAAGAATGTGCTAAATAAAGTACCTGTTTCTCCAAACTTGCCCGGATTACTGGAGTGACCATAGCCTTGGGACCATTTTCCTCTGTAGAAGGGGGGTTGTCCTCATTAAAACCCTTAACAAGTCGATTGACCTTTCCAAATTGTTTTCTGCTACTGCCATTTTTACTGGGAGCAAATGAAGCTTTACCAGCAACATCTTCTAAATCAACAAGGCCAGAAGCTTCTGGTACATTCTCTTTGTCATCTTCTTCTGAATCTCCATCACTATAATAGTCAGAAAACCCTTCATCAGCCAGACCATTTTCACTGCTAACTGGCTTCTCCAATTTATCAGTCAAATTTTTGACAAGTCTATGGCTCCAGTCTTCAAAAATTTTATCCAGCTTTCCATTGTCCTGGTCCCCTATTCCCAAAGGAAGAATCTCAATTGCTCCAAGATCCTTCAATTGATGGCAAAAAGCCCTGGCCGCTGCACACATCAGCAAACATTTTAAGGGTCACAATTATTATAACTATTAAGCAGATGGAAAACAATTTAGGCCTTAGGAAAATTATATATATTTCAGGCAGTTCCTAAAAAAATACATAAGATTCAACACTAATAGAAAAATATATTTTGTCCAATCTGATAACATAATATTTTAATTCCTTATGCTTCAAAATTTTAAATTTTATTAAAAGGTTACTCGTTGGAAAAGATCATTGATCGTTATAACCTCTTATTGTTAAGAGGTTACAATTAGCCTATTTTTTTTATAAACATCAACCAAAAGTTTGTAAGAAGTAAGCTCAGAAAATTCAAATGTTCATTATTTTATAAGCAATAATTTGCTCTGTAAATTAGTTCCATGTTCAGTACTATATTGTGTTACCGGTTTGTCCCTGTTACCTAGCCCAATTCGTTCCAAATCCTGATCCAGGTTGGGTGCAGACAGGGGTGCAGCCAAGGGTTGCCTTTCTACCTGTGGGTTCATCCCAAACAAACCCATGCAAAATGTAGGAAAATTTCAAGGAAACCATGGTGAATCCAGATGAAAATAACAGGTTTTCAAATTCTTTTAGCTTGTTCTAATTGTTTATAATTTAACACATTTGACTTTGACTTGGATGCAAAATGCATCCCTAACCCTAAAAAGTGCATTCTAAGGCATTTGTAAAACAAAAACAAAGGAGTTTACCTCATTGTGAATCCAAAACATAAAAGCAATTCATTCTTGCTTGCCATTGCATGAATAGAGTTGATGATTAATCAGTGAATGTTCCACAGCGATTCATTTGCTATTCCTAAACATGTACAGTACCATATTGCATTTCTGGTTTGTCCCTGTTGCCTAGCTCAATCCATTCCTAATCCTGATCCTGGTTGGGTGTAGACAGGGGTGCAGCCAAGGGTTGCCTTTCTACCTGTGGGTTCATCCCAAACAAACCCATGCCAATGTAGGAAAATTTCAAGGAAACCATGGTGAATCCAGCTGAAAATAAGGTGACGGATGCAAAATGAAAGGGGATGTCTAGCCATCCCCAAAACGGCCAAGGGACAGCTAGGAATCCCCCAACCATATCAGAAATGCCCAGGTGTCCCCCATGGCGTCAAAGTTAAAAATGCTTAGATTTTTGTTAAATTAAATAAAAATTACTTTGATTTTTTATTTTTGTCTAGTCGTTTTAATCACCAAGTGATTTTTGCTGTGCTCCACGGGGACGTGTCCCCCCCCCTGCCCCCCCAACCCTACGTCCCTGTCCCCTGTGGCATTTCAGGGATGGGGGGACATCAGGGGATGTCCCCCAAGTGTCCCCTCCAATTTTCGATAACTAGGAAACGGTAGGAAACACATCCCCAAAAAAGGGGACAGATGCAAAATGAAAGGGGATGCCTAGCCATCCCCGAAACGGCCAGGGGGCAGCTAGGAATACCCCAACCGTATCAGAAACACCCAGGCATCCCCATGGCATCAAAGTTAAAAATGCTTAGATTTTTGTTAAATTAAATAAAAATTACTTTGATTTTTTATTTTTGTCTAGTCGTTTTAATCACCAAGTGATTTTTGTAAAGGGTAAAAGACTCAGTTAAAACAAATAGTTTTTTAATCCCCATTTGAAATGTTTTCCAGGTGAAACATTATAAATTATAATTTATAAGTATAATTTAAATTACAATTTAATAAGTATAAGTTTATAACATATAAACTTATATTTATAAGTATAAGTTTATAACATTTAAACTTTTAAGTATAATTTATTAAATTATAATTTACTAATTTATAAGTATAATAAAGAATTTACAAGTATATGAATAAGTAAAAGCAACCGGGAATGGTTGGGCTTCCTTTGGATGATCCACTTCAAGCAAAGAGTGACAGTGACATGGATAGTGCTTTTGATATTGATAGTCCGAATGAGGCACAGTGTCAAAGATTGAGTCATTGACAGATTGTTGTATTTAAAGTTTGAGACTTTGGTCTTTGAGTTATTTAACTTTTAAAACTTGAACAAAATGCTTTTATATTTAATAGTTAAGTTATTGCTGTTAGTGTTTACCTTTATACTTTATATTGTTGTTATACTGCTGTTAGACTCTTTATCTATGCACATAGTCATATTGATATTGTTGCACATATTTGATATTTCAAATTGCTCTCTTTCTCTCTTTATATATAATATATTTTTAAAAATTCATACATATATATGAAATTCAAACATACATATATATATATATATTGAAAAATTCATATATCGCTGTCCCCCGCCATCCCCAAAAATTGGCCCTCGGACTACCATCCCCAAAAAATGTCCCTTGTCATCCCCTCGTCCCTGTCCCCGTCCCCGAAACGTCATGGAACACAAAAAATAACAAGTTTTCAAATTCTTTTGGCTTGTTCTAATTGTTTAAACTTTAACACATTTGACTTTGACTTAGATGCATAAAAATGCATCCCTAACCCTAAAAGAGTGCATTCTAAGGCATTTGTAAAACAAAAACTAAGGAGTTTACTCATTGTGAATCCAAAACATAAAAGTAATTCATTCTTGCTTGCCATCACATGAATAGAGTTGATGATTGATCAGTGAATGCTCCAAAGCGATTGGTTTGCTATTCCTACACATGTGCAAGAGCCCATTCTATCATGTCCCCTTATTCCTACACATGCACAAGAGCCCATTCTATCATGTCCCCTTTTCCAAACTAGAAGAATTAATAATATTATTATTAATTTTAAAAGTGTTTTTTAAACACAATATTAAATAGTATTTTTAAATATTTTGGAGGTAAATTTTAAATCATGGGACCAAATTGGAGAGCTTTAAAAAGGAGGGAAATTTTAAATCATTGTGGTCATCATGTCTTCATTTCACAAAACATTTGAGCTTTGTGTTCAATTTCACAGACGAGAACAAAAACCCTTTGGCTGTTCAGAGGTCTTGGAAGACGAAAACCCTCATCTCTGTCCAGGGCATCTCCACTCAGGGGTTGCATTGGAGCTGAATTTGATGATTTCATGCATGTTTTAAGATTTGTGGCGATTGGATTTGCAAGCAAATTTGGTGTTCATGATTAAGAGGTCTGCATTACTGATCTTCAGTGTTAGTTGTTGCTGTTTGCTACCATTTATTGCTATTGCATTGCTACAATTTGGACCACCAGCCCTTCAAGGAGATCCATACCATATTTGCAGGCAATCATACATTGTTATTTGTGGCAAATCCTGCATATCCTGGACCATATTTGGGTGTGCCAACATTATCATTTGTTGTACAAATCACTTCAGCCACCCAAGCTATCAACGTGCATTTGCTGTTAAGGCAGCAAAAATTGATTGATTCATGTTAGAGACCCTGCCGTACATCTTAACAGTCCACTGTACCCCTCAGAAATTAATTTACACCTGAACGAAGAACTGCCAAACATATATTAGGAGTGTTGGCTACCAGTTGTACCACACTTTATAAATTGCAGCATTTAGGGAGGTCTTTCAGCTTTTCCATACCTATCTTTGGCACCCATACAAGTTGGAATATATTCTTGTGAGTTGCTATTGGGTATTAATTGGGGTTTGTTGATAATTAGATAGGATTTTGGCTCTATCTGCTAATCATCCTGATGATGGATCATGGAGTATGATCCGAAACGTTGATGAAGAAAAATTGCACACAGTTTTATCCAGAAATCTTGATTACTAAGGATTTTGGCTATTCATTACAGCATTTGTCATCAGTGAATAATGATAGCAGTACCAATGTTATCATAGGGTTTAATCATATTAAATTCTGGTTTTACCTACTGTTCAGAATTTATTATTGGTATTTACTATTAAGTGGATGTTATTTCCAGTCCATCATATCAGCATTTGTAGCTTGTTTCGGCAACTCCAATTAAATAAAATTGATTTTAGAGCTTTGCCTACTACTATGTCGTCATTTTGGCAACCTAGGATTTACTGATCAGTTCTTATATTTGATTTGACTCATACAATTCAGATCTGATGTTATTGATGCATGGGAAGTTGTCTATCAGCATTATGAGAGGTTGACATATTGTGATCAACATTAGTTTCCATTTTCAGTTTGCTGCTTCAGTTTTTTTTTTTTTTCAAAATCAGAAATTTCCAAAATATCTAGAATCCTACATTGGGGGCATTGCACATTTGCTACCAAGGAGATCATAGAGGAAGATTTTTGCAAACGAGGTGCATTCTTTTGGATTCTTTTACATTTTTGCATTTTTGTTTTACAAATAAATTCTCTTGTTTTGTTTTGAAATATTTGTTTTGTTTTCATTTTTTCTATAAATCTATGGCATATGGTTAGAATTTATAAATGAATTTAGGTTCTATATATTATTCTCTTTTCATTTGTTTTGAATGTGTTGGTTATCAAACTTGTTGCCATAGTGTCATGCTCCCCTGCCACAAGTAACAGATCGCAACCCCCTTTTATGGTCTAGACAATTAGAGATAGTAGTGCCCATGTAAATAGGTAAAAACGTGGCACTAATATACAAAGGGGGGCAATCTTTAAATGCAGCAATTCCACAATAAAATAAATAATTAATAATTAAGGGAGTTTAAGGGCAGCACTTGGGTGAAAGGATGTGTCCCTTGTTGGGATAACCAATTGAAGGGATGTGACTCTCCCCACCATGGAAGATATAAAAGGAAGAACAAATTATTGGGGAGAGGCATCAATCAGGCACATGGGATAAAAAGGGAAATAAGAATTGGAAATTATAGAGATCTATTGGAATAAATATTATTTTAGCAAGAATATTATTGGGAAATTTGTTTTAAAATATAATTAAGAATATTTGCATAATGAAATGATATATGGTTAACAATTAATAGAATAAGATTCTATTAGCAATCATGTTTGGAAATCAATGTGAAATGTTTGATAGGAAGTGTAGTTAGTTGTTGGTCGTAGTCGGTCATAATTGGCTGTAGTTAATTATATTTAAATAAAAGAGAATAATACTTTTGCACAAATTAATGTAACACATTGTAATCAGCAATTAGTCCAACAATTGGGTAGTTAGGAAGCGTTGCCAATAGTTGTTATCTCAACCAACCTCAGCTACCTATTTATGTACTAGTTCATTTGTGGTCGGAACAATCTATGTTATGTTTTTGGAAATAATATGATGCTATGGTGTAATTGCTGCTATATTTAATGAATGAATACACATCTATTTTGTGCAATTGCTATGTGATTATTTTATTCTGTCAATGCTGTTTTGTATTTTCAGTTACCCTGTATTTCATTTTACCATGTAGCAAGTAAACATTTGGTGTCGTTGCCTAAGTGAATTCGGTGATCACCCAAACAAGAGAATGGCGTCGTGATGGGGCAGCCGACTGAAGAGCCGGTACAAGCAAATGAGGATCGTGAAGATGCTCTGATGGAAGACCTCTGCAATTTGTGGGAAATCTTGTTGAGGGACCATGTATGGAGGGAGGCTCTCAGGCAAGAGATCCCTTAGTCGGTCATCTAGGATAGATAGCACGTCGACCAAGAAGTCAACCATCTCCTCATCAAACTACCAAGGTTGATAGCACGCCACTACATTATCCTTCAGGATCTTCGGGCTGAGAGGGATCAAGAACAGAGAAGGCAACAAATAATACAACAATACGAGGAGAGAACCAAGCGGAAAGAGGAGGAACGAGATAAAAGCCAAAGACGTACGTTCGACAACTAAGGCCCGCACGATAGGAAATTAATGCTCGTACGCCTTAAAAAAAGACAAAAACGAAGTACCAAGAGAGTGAGAAATTGCCGAGGAACAAGTATGGAGATCATTAAGACTTAAAGAACAAGAGAACCAACAGAGAAAATTAAAACAAACCACTAAAGGAGTAGATGAAGATTGGAACGAAATAAACCAAAATATTGTCTACCCTGGTGGAGAAACTGACGAGGGGAACTTCAAAACACCATCAGTAATAAATAGAGCAAAATATAAAATAAATGAAAATGAAAATGAAGTAACAGAAGAGCTTGAAAACAACATACGTCGTATGAGAGAACTATCCATATCAGACGACAAAGGGCCGAGGTGTGGAAGATCTCAGCCTAAGACAGACAACGAAGGGCCGAGGTGTGGAAGATCTCAGCCTAAGACCCTAGGGCAGAGGGAGTATCGAAACAAACCCCAAGAGACTCAAGGTGCAGAGGACGCCAATAGAGGATGCGGGGAAGACTCGAACATGGCCGAGAGTGCAAGTGATGCACCGCAACGTTGCAGGAGAACCAGCCCCAGTCAAGTCCAACGCACAAGGAGGGCATCGGGGAAGGATGGTGACTTTGCCAACCAAGAGGCAAAAGTTGCCAAAATTCACGGGGAACGGGTCAAAAGATCCAATACGGCACTGCAAGACGTGTGAGATGATTTGGATTGCCAACGGGCAAGATGATATGGACTATTGGCTAAAAGCATTTCCAACGACACTAAGAGATAGTGCCATCGAATGGTACACGAAGTTGGACCAGTAAATAAGGCATCATGGAGATTACTCAAGAAGGCATTCCAAAACAAATTCAAACTCTTAAGGGATGACAGTGAAATTGTAGCGGAAATCTACAAGACAAAGCAAGTGACGCACGAGAACGTGCGCACCTACAACCAAAGACTCAAATAATTGTTGGGAAAATTGGAGATTCAATCAGCCAATGGGCTAAAGAAGCAATGGTTCATCAAAGGGTTTCTCCCGTTGCTGAGAAAGAAAATTAAAGTTGTGCCTCTGTCGTTGTACGACGAAGCGTACAATTGAGCGATGGATATAGAGATTGAAAATAAAACATCCTCCCAAGGGAAAAGGAAGACGAACGATGAGGAGAGTACGGATGATAGCAGTGATGGTGAGTCCAAGACTGTACAAGCAATGAGGAAGGACATGATGAGAATGATGAAAGAATTGAAGG
>VDFB02057714.1:31792-50206 GCA_007258455.2 Sequoia sempervirens
TATAAATATCTCACTAATCCAACCATACATTTTATATATGTTAAAAAATATATAATTTAACAATTTATACAACTTCTAATTATGATAATAAATCTAGAATCAAACATGACCCAAATGTAGGATAAAGACAAGAATCTTAATCTATACCGTTATTTTGAGTTTGGTTTAATAGAAATTGAAAAAGTTTATAATCATGAAAAAAGCAATGAATAAACTAAGGATCATTTTAACAATGGTGAATTAGTGCCTAAAGATTGGCCTAAAAAATTATAATATTCAACATTTATAAATAAAATGATAGTAAACTAGGGATAATTTATATATATTTTCATAGATTTAAAATTTGAATATTTATTGCTATAACATGAACATTACCACAATTAAAATTTTAAATAATATTATGTAATTTATTATGTCGTTGAAATTTGTTTTGTGGATTTTAATATTGTTTTTAGAAATTTAAGTTCACAAAGTAAGTAGAAATCTAGCAGAGACATAAGATGTATAATTTATGTTTGCCTTAAAATTCGATTATTGTTAGATTAAATATAGATTATTGATTGTATTTAGATTTCAAAATTGGAAATAGTTTAAAATTATAGAACAATACTATCCTTTGATACAAAAAGCAATGTCAAGGATTATTTGTATCTTCCTCATAATTAGGTTTCACATATTGAATATTTTAGGGAGGATTCTGTGGATGATTTGGAAGTTGAAGCAAAGATTGGTTGAGTTCAACAATGAAATATAGGTAAGATATTTTGATATACTCCAAAATCCTAAGAATAGAGGAGATGGTGAGTCATATTTTAATAGACCTTATCTTCACTTCTTCTATTCAAATAGAACCTCTCCAACCAATATATTGAATTGAAAAATAAGTAATAGATATATATGAACTTACTCCTAATCCTCCTCTATTTACCCCACCATTAGATATGCATATTGGTATTCACCTACTCAAGTCTTATGAGACCCTAGGTGGCTTTGTGAATACATCAAAAATATTATGCATGATGTCTAAGATTTTAATTGTGATGGATTGATATATTCCAAGAATTTATAAATGAAGTATATTCATATATATGTATTTTTTTGAGTGTTTAAAATTAGTTAAAAAAAATTCTTTGAGAGTTTATGAAATATGACATCTTGAAAGATAATTTCATGTCATTTTGGTGAAGGTCCTTAACAACTTTTGATTTATCATTTATAGAATGACATCTTTGAAAGTTTATAGAGGCCATAGGTGGCTATTTTGAATTAGGGTAGTTATGAATTTTGTAGGATTTTTAGGATGCGCATTTAGATTTAAATTTACATGCCAAAGTCCTGATTTCCTACTCTTGATTAAATTCCGAAATTAAAGGGCGGATCTACCCACCTCCCAATGATTGTGGAATGGATTCATTTAGATGGATAAGGATTTCAAAAGGCTCATGGTACTTGGGCCCTCAAAGGCATGATATATAACACATGAACTTTTATTTATGAAATTTGGTCTTTGGTTTGTTTGGCTTCTAGTATGAATGTTATCTATAGGGTGGAATTGCTTGGTTGAGACTCTCAATCTTCCATTTTTTGGTTTCCACAGTGGCGTTATAAATCCATGAGGCCAAAGTATTATTAATCACAATGTTAATTATTGAAGAAGCATTATATAAATTATTCTCCATCTTGAAATTCTCATATAAGAGTTGTCTTAGTCAATTTCTCAATGTATGGGTTCATATATTTGTAATTTTTCTTAATATAAAAACATGTTTTATTTCATTAATTACCCTATCTATTCATGTTACAATGGATGCTTTTATTTTTAAATTATAAGTATAATTTCAAAATTAATTATTAATTCAAGATCTAGAATTACACACAATTTCTTTAGTTAAAATAAAATAATATTCCTTGTTTCATGAGAGTTAATAGCCAGAATGGTAGCGGTATATAAATATTTCTTTGATATTACTAAATTTTTATCATTACATTATGAGTGAATCATCTCAATTATATAGCCAAGCACATCAAAAATTTATAGATTGGAAAGAAAAATAATCACACATTTATCATATTTTTATATGTATAAAGTTTTTACCATCAAACTATTTATACTTATAGATTAAATTATTTTTGAATTTGGTTATTTGGGTTCAACATGCCATGCTATAGGATTTTCTTGTGTTTTCACTGGATTGTCACGTGTCTAGCTATGTATTTTATAAGTGTAGGAATTTTAGAGGAAGGCAAGGTTGAAAAAAATGCATAAGGATGAGATGGAGCCTTGTATACCTTAGGATTTGGTTGAGGCTCCCTTTGGGAATAATCGAGGGGCGGTTGGTCCTCTTGTAGACATGACTAATTTAGAAGGTCTTGTCAAGAGAAATTTAGAGGAGATTGGTAGAGACAAGAATCATGTTAGAGATGGATTAGTTGGAGTTCATTGCCTCTACCATTCTCTTGAATTGCAAAATTCACCTCTTCGTATTCCTTCTAATAATTTAAAAATATGAAGAAGGTTCAGGTTCAAAAGATTATAGGAACCATTTATTCCCTTTGGTCTTAAGTTTGGAAACTCCATTAGAAAGGAGCTAGGTTCATTCATGGAAAAGGATAAGGTTTACAATAAGATATAGTTCCTTGAAGAATTTTGGATTCAAGTTGTTGTGAAATGATAGATCTACTAATGTTTTTTGGAAAACGACCCTCTTTATTAGATACATTGCCACTATTGGTGGATTATTTCTAATTGGATGTTATTTTTCTAACTTACAACTATATTTTTCTTCTTGTTGTTCCATGCCAATATGATTGATCCTTTTTTGTCTCTTTATTGTCTCTTTATTTGTCTTTGTAAAAGGGTGGGGCCCTTTTAAAAAAAATATTTCTAATTCATAAATTCAACCAGAATTATTTACCCTAAAATTAAAATATAAATTTAAACTTTAAAAGTCTTTTTTGATATTATATAATTTATCCTTGACATGTATTTAATTTATAAATCCTATTATTCTTTATGTTTAATCTCAAAATTTTAATGCTCTCAAGTATAGGTTACAAGTGCATTCTTTACATTTTTTCTCTTTCTTTTGTACTATTTTGTATGGGTGTCTTATATGCATTGCCTCAAACATATAATTTTGATTTCAATTTAGCTTTCTTGCAAGATTTAAACTTAAGCTTGTACTTAAAAAATATCATGCTATCCTTCCTAAAAATAATTCAAGCTTTTAGAACATTAAATTTTATTTTCTAGATTAAAAAATGCAAGTGCCTTGACCTAATTCAAATTCGTAGGTGAGGATTTGCCCAAATTTTGAGTTTTGACTTGTCTTTACCTATCAATTTCTATGCCAAAACTTTCAAATTATTCACTGGGACATTTGTAAAAGGACATCACCCTAGGTCGTCTATATCCTCAATATATCTATAAATTTGATCCATTTTTAAGAAAGCCCAACTTTTTCTTTCTTTTACAAATAATTAGTCAATTATCACTACACAATCTCTTGCATTAGTCACATCAACTACAACAACCCTTGTATCAAAAAAAATATTAAAGTTACCCTAACTTTCTTACACTAGGTCTCTTTAACATGGACAATGCATCACATTCCATTACACAAAATCTTAAATTTCAAACACTAAGCATAATTACATATGTATAATCCCAATAACATTTGCTACTTGTTGTCTTATAAATGTTATCAAAATCAAGGAATTGATCAATGAGTCTTGACTATGCACAAGAAGGGATCAAGTCAAATTTCCTTATAACATTGTAAGTTTCAATGATTTTCTTCAATGTTACCAAGTTTCCTATTGTATGTACAAAAATTATGAAAATTTTATTACAAGAATAAAATATTTAAATTTTACAAGTTCAAGGATACATCAAAATTTTAGAATTCTACAATGTAATAAACATCAATGGTTACTAATATATTAATTTCATTATATTTTATCAAACATGGTGATGAAAACAACTCTATGCAGAAAATGGGTTTGTTGAAAAGGCTTTAGAAACTTTCAAGCAAATGCAATTGGTAGTTGTAAAGTCAAATTCCACAACCTTCCCTCTGCTTGTGCAAAAATGGTAGCTTTGGACAGGGTATGGACATCAATCAAATCATCAAGGGGGAATTTTACCAGATGTTGTAGTTGCAATTGAAAGTGCTCTAGTAGACATGTATTCAAAATGTGGAAGGCACATGAACTGTTTGATAGAATACCTCAAATAAATCTATTAACAGGTAAGGCTTTAGAAACATTCAAGCAAATGCAATTGGCAGGTGTCATGGTAGAAATGTATGCAAAATGTGGAATCATAGACAAGGAATGTTAATTGTTTGACAGATTTTAAAAATGGGTTTGTAAAATATTTCAAGCAAATGGAATTACCAACTAAGCCAAATTCAACACTCCTTGCCCGTGCCAAAACTAGAGCTTTCAAACAGGGCATGAACATTCTTCAAAGCATAATAGAAATTAAATTTGTTGAAAATGATTTAGAAAATTTCAAGAAAATGCAATTTCAATTTCAACAAACTTAATTTCAAATCTACTGTAAATTTCAAACATTTCACATTTCACATTTTAAATTTAGGGTTTAATTTTTTCTCAAACAAATGTTGTTTGAAACGTAATTTCAAGTTTACCAACCTACTACTCGTGATGGAGTCAAGTTGAAGGTTGATGAACTGTGGATTTCAAGCCCGTGCATGTTTTTTACCTGGGTTTTCCATCCTTGTTCATTGTTCAATGCTCGCCATTTTGCAACAAAAGAAAGTAAATGACTAGTGTGTGCTGATATTGACAAGCTTTTTTAATGGCCTAATTCAACGAAGCTTAGTTGAACCCCATTTGATTGAACCCACAAAATATTTCGTATGTCCATTGAGGGTTCGATCGAACATGGATTCGATCACCATAGTTTGTCTAAATCTCTAAGAGGGTTCATTTGAACTCCTTAAGTTTGAACAACCCCTTGATATAGTGAAAACAAAAAAAATGAAAATTCCTTCCTCATAATTATAAACCACTATTGTGGCTTAACCCATAGAGGAAGAGGAGGAAAGAACCATAGTAGATACGATAGAGTTATTAGCCATATCCACAAGTTTTGGGATAAGAGGGACATCCGAACTAACATCAACAAAGGCGCATCCACCAAAGGATCTTTTGGCCAACACCTACACCATTTTAGGGTTAGGTGCATTTGTACTTGCAAAGAAAGTTGAAAGCGATACAGAGCTAGTTTGAATGGAAGCAGAGGGGAGGAGAGAGGAGGACGTGGTAGGTGGCCCTGATATAGGGGTGGTCATCTCCTCTTCCTTCCTTTGTAAGGTGGTATGCTCAGCCATGAGAGCCTTTTGCTAGTGCTTACGCTCGTGCAGAAGGTGGTTTCTATGACTCTTTGAACCAAAGGTAGGAGGTTGCAAATGAATGGAAGGCTCCTACTCAGCCATGGGAGTGTCCACTATAGTCATTTTCAATGGAGGAAACAGACTCCTAAACAAGAGTAGGAGGGGCAGGTTGAGAAGCAGCGAGGGGAGTCGACTCAAGCGCCTCGATAGTGGGCCTCTTCCTATTCAACGCTTAGGAGTAGGAGTGATAGGAGGCCACAGAGATTGAGACAAATAGGACTCTCCACAAGGGCCTTTCTTGTTGTTATACCGAATGGGCCTAAGCTCCATAGGCAAATAGAAAGCTTGAATACGACTGCTTGGGCTTTCACCAAGCAAGCACCATAGGATTCTCTCGCAAATGCGAAATAGAATCGGACGATGCCTCAATGGGGTGAGAGGAAGTGTCAAACTAAATAGTGGAAGAGGAAGAAGGAGGATCTTGGGACCGCTTCTCTTCTTCCAGGTCCTACATGCCTTAGCAACATCACTGTTAGCTTTTAAGCAAACCCTATATGAAACAACATAAGGCAACAAAGGGTATCTCACCTTCAGCCTTAGGTGCCCTTTCTTATAATTCTGATATGTTCGATGCAGGAGGTCTCTCCTAGGCAGGAGAGGACCAATGGGTGCAGGCCAAGAGTAGTCCAAGGAGTAGCTACCCAAGCAACCAGTGGTTTGTAACCAGTGTCATGAATCACGTGCACAAAACCCTCGCGGATAAATTTTAAAAATATATGCATGATTAAGGGTACGAAATTCATAGCTACTAACCAAGGGATACCAACTTTACTCTAAAGAGTTAAGACCCATGGATAATGTCAAATAAGAGCTTCACGGATTCAGGTCCAACCAAGACCCATAGGATAATACTACCCAAAGGAGGCACAAAAGGTTCATCGTGCGTATGGATGGTGCTCATAGGTGCATCGTACCCATCTTTATGTAAGAAGTTAATTAGCATGATCTCCTTGGTTATGATGTTTACTTGAGATGTTAGATCAATGAGAGCACCCGCTACAATGTTTTCATTGATTTGTGTAGGGATGTAGAGAGGAGATGGTTCTCTATTAAAACCTATCAACAGGTCCTGTGAAGTGAAGGTTAAGTGAAGGTTATACTAGTACCACTGTCCACAGGCTACGCATAGGGGATAGGTTGATGCAAGAAAGATGCCATTACACACCCTAGATGATACTTTCATGAAGTCCCTAAAGGTTAATGGATAAGATGTTGACCCAATTAAGGTTTTGTTATGCAACACCTTAAAAACCTTCCAACTACACCAACTAGGGGTCGTAGGTTGGGTTGTAAGGTGACAACCTCACAACACTCACACCTACAACACTCCTAGAATACGAAGAAATGAACTTTCAACATTGCAAAACAAAACCAAAATGGTTCATGTCGGGTTCATCAAAAATATAAGAGGGGGACCAACAACATTCAAGGCCCTAGGTCACGGAGAGCCAAGAGCAAAAGGCTGCCCTAACTTACCTTAGCTTAAAGGGGTGTCGAGAAATGCAAGATGAGAATGATGAGGACTATAAGGTCCTTCAATCACTTTGCAAACTTGAAACTCAAAATGGGGCTAGGCGAGCTAGTTTTTGAGTTCAACACTGTGCCTCAAGTTACTCTCTACTCGAGGATGAAAGCACGGTTCTGGGATGACAGCACGACGTGCTGACGTCTCTCAGGTGCACTAGCATCCATACAACTAGAGGACTAAAGAGACAAGATTAAACACAGGAAAATAGACTAACAACCTAGCTAGTGGTTTTTAGGAGAACAAAATAACACTGTGAAATAAGAAATATGTAGAAGAATATGATAAAGTAAGTAGATTAATGCTAGGGTGACAAGAATGATCTCACAAAAGAGCATGTTCACCAACTAGCTCCAAGAAGCACGTCCACCTACACACAATAAGAGGAAAATTGTTGGGTGGTTGTATAGGGTCCTACCTCAGTCAGACCCCTGTTTAGGTGCTTCCACCTCCATGGACAACCAAGATAGTGATAATGGAGAAATATATGATAAAGAAAGAAACGAAGTAAAGAACACAAAATCACTACAAAAAAGTAGGGTGCTACCCACCAAATCATAGAGGAGAGGAGTAGAAAGCTTACCACCTCCACCAAGAGCTCACTAGCTAATGGAGGAGAAAATGAGAGGACTCAAGCCTTTGTTGCAATGGTGTTTGTTCCACACTTGCTTTACGAAGTTGATGGAGTATTGATCTTGTTGCTATGGAGTGCAAAGTGTTGCTTGAGAATGATGGATGCTAAGAGAATGCTTGATAAAGTGTGTAGAGAGCTTAATGGAATGCTTAGAAGATGTGAAAGAGATTGAAAAGCATGAAGAAGCAGTGAATTTAAAGGAGAGAATGAAGAAAACGTCCATATCCATATTGGTCAATCAAAGGGGGCATTACAAATCAACCTCAAATGGGAAGTGTAACACCTTTGTAGGCTCTAGACACGAGAATATGCCAGGGACATAAGCACGCCACATGGCATCCTTGACAGTTATTCCTCTATCAACACACAAAATGACCACCAAAGTGTAACGAAGGCAGCGGGCTTATATGGAATTTAGCCTTCGAATTTGGTTTTCTAAAGTGAGGAAGGGTAAAAGGGGAATTTGCATAGGGGGTGAAAATTTTCTCCTATACAGTTGAAAATGGATTGTATTGGATCCTTCAAATGGTGTTGGAGAGAAAATATATGTGTTAGCTCTTCAACCTACAAAGAATAATGAAGAAAAGATGCCTATATGCTTGATAAGTATCAATTGGATGTGGAAGCATCAATTAGGATGCTAAAAACTTGATTGAGGAGTTAATTTGTATGATTGAAAGTTAACTAAAAGAGTCTCCACCAATTCTAGGATGCCTAGACATAAGAAAGTCTTCAAAATCTACAACTGGGAGTTGACTTTAGATGCCACCTTGCAAGTGTTTCAACTTCTACTTGATAGACAACCTCCATTTAATCCTTGATTTCAGTCATTTGATTAATCTTGAGGCCTGGATGATAGATTCACTACAGAGCTAGATCAACTCTAAAGAGATGTTACTAGGAGTTGAAAACCTTAATTGACTTTGGATGCCACCTTATAAGTGTTAGGATATTTTTGAAGATTTTCAACTTCTGCTTGATAGATAGCCTCCGTTTGATCCCTGATGCTGGTAATTTTACTGATCTTGAGGCCTGACTAACAAATCCTTGGGTGCCTTTTCCTAGAAGGGTGCTTTTACTTGCCAAACTTAACCAATTTTTAGAGATTTTCAAATTACTCCATTCTTGACCTTTCATGCTTTGATCTTTAATCACTAGTGATTGATGATTCCTGTGAACATGCTGAGATATTGAATGGAAAACCAGTTCAATTCTAGAAAGGATGACTGGTATTGCAAGCTCTGAAAGTTGATTAAGAGTGCTTAAAATTTTGGGTGCCCCTAGCCTGTAGGGGCACTTTTATGCTTTTGAGACACAATTTTCACCTTGTAACCCTTCACAAAATGCTCCAGTTTGGTCTTCATTGTCAGATGTTTGATTGCTTTATTGAATTTGCTGATGGTCTCATCATAGATATTGATCAAGATGAAGGACATATTAGAGGTTGTGAAGCACAAACTCTACATTTGGTGCTCTAAAAAGTTGGGCACCTTTTGTTAGAAGGGTGCATTTTCCTCTATACTTAGTCAATTTTCATGTTTCCAACTTGCCTTGAATTTCAACATTTTCATGCTTAACCTTCGTTTGTGAGTGTTTAATAGGTCAAGTGAGTTGGTAGCTGGATTCATCACGAAGTTGGAAGGATTATGAGTAGATGTCTTAGAGAAGATAGCTGCTAAAAGCCACATTTGACTGCTCAAAATGTTGGGCACCCCTGGCTTGTAGGGGTGCAGTTGCTCTGATGAACTTCAATCCATCCTTCATTTCACATGCTTATTTGATCAACAACTACTGCCTTTTGGTAGGTCTCGTAGAATGGCGAACAAATTTGTTGCAAAGCTAGGTTGAATTTGGAAGGATCACCTAGAGATAACCAATCCAAAAATTGACATTTGATTACTTTCTTTTTTGGGTGCTCTTGGCCTACAGGGGCATTTTTCCCTTAATTGGCTGCCATTTTTTATGATTCTTTCCTTTAACATCTTTCGCCTCTGCCTTTGTTTGTTGGTGTTTGATGAATCTGGTGAATTTTCTTGATGATCCGTCAAAAAGCTAGTAGAATTCTGAAGAAGACAACTAGTTTTGTAGTTCTTAACAACTGCAGTTGGCCTCTTGAATTCATGGGCACCCTTGGCTAGAAGGGGCACTTTGGGCTTTAAAGTTAGTAATTTCTTGATGATTTTGACCTCCTCATGCTTTGCGTTCACCATCTTGTTTGACTGGGTTGACTGTGATGTCAATGACGTGACCACGTTCACTGTTGTGATTGCTCTCACCATTCTACATGCACTGGCATTTTGAAATTTTGGCAAGGCATTAATTGCGTAGTATCTCCCTTGTGACAATCCGTTCATCTTCTAGACTTAAAATATTTTTTAGTTGATTTCAACTTTTGAAATTCCCCTCCATCATGAAGCATCTTTTCAAGCATCTTTTGCCATAGACTCATTGTCATAACCCCAAATGACGATCTAGAAATAAATCCATTAAAATAAATAATATATATTTTATATTATATTGTATATGTTATTCACAAAAGATTACTAATCAATCAAATGCTATTTCATATATGTTGTTCACAAATGACATACACTTAACACATGTTACTAATTAATCGAATGATGTAACTATTGATTACATGAGAAGCTAATGATGCACCCTTTCATCATCGATTGAGGGGGTGTCTCCTTTCATAGAGATGCGACTTGATAGAGAAGTCACAATCCTCCATACACATAGAAATGGAGGACACCCAGGGACAAGCATGACATCATTGTGGAAGAAGAGAAGGGTGAATAGGAACATAAAACCTAAGAGATACAACTTAGGTGATGTATTTCACTTAGCTTTGATATTTAGTATTTCTAAATATGACAACAGAAAAATGATTCAAAATAGATGACTAACATCCAATGCATAAATCTCTAGCTCCTGCAATAAACTTTCTCCATGGGCCAATCTATTTGATTTCATGCTGCATCTAATTCTTTGAATATTTCTATCGAATATGTCTGAACCTGAGCATGCATATTTTACATGTAGTCAAGCATAAGCTGATCATTAAGGTTGTTGCATTTTGAAATAGCAAATTCTAAATTATGTACTATTATCTTTTTTCTTAGCAAATACATAATTTGGATGCTATTTACATATCAATAATATCAATGGGATTGTACATAGGCGGATATATAAGTTATTTCTTCATTAATGTGGAATTACATATACATAATAGATGTTGCTAATTTGATTATTGGTGTATTGCTTTCTTTAGTATTATCATGATGATAATTGCTCTAGGAAGTGATGTTGATATTGGCTTAATGAATTAGTGATAAATGCAAATGTATTCAAGATTGCTTAAAGATTTCCTTCTGAGTGTTTGCAAACCTACTTGGGAGGAAGGTCCTAAGAAAAGTGGTGCCTAGAAACCTCACTCAAGATCTACCCTTGGAACCCAAGGCAAGGATGGGCCATAGATGAGTGAAAATTCCACTTAAGATTCTGCCCAGTCTAAAAGCATGGGTGGGCCATGGAGGGGTGAGGGTCCCACTTAAGATCTACCTAGGCCATGGAGGGGTGGTAGGCCTAAACCACTTATAAGCTCCATTGGCTTCCCCCAGTAGGTTAAGTGTCTTCTGAGGTGATGACATGGGTGGAGAAAGCAGGTACTAAATCATTAAGAAGAGAGAGTTGTGGTATACAACCACTTGGGCTTGGCAAAGGACTTTAGGCAAATCCACCCATGCCACTCCTCATATGTCTTAATAATTGCTTTGTGATTATGCTTATATTTGGATATCTAGATATTAATGCTAACATATGTATATGTGTGGAAATATTGTTCATATGTTGAAGCAGGTTTCAACCAAGAAGACTCCATTGGAGAATTATCTGATTGATCAAACCCTACCCTCAAACAAGTGAATTCTAGGGCACAATCAGGTAAGGGACATTGTACTCATTTATGTAGCATCTAAAGCTTAGATCTTGATACCTAGTACTGATCATCTACCATTGATGACCTCAAAGGTCCCATCTTTTCTCCTAAAAAAGTGAAGTAGACCCATTAGAGCAAAACTGACTTTTTTGTGATTCTAATTTGACCAGTGTGACTGTGAAGTGAAATTGACCTATCAAAATCATTTTGAGCCATTTATGCCTATTTTTTAGGGTTTTCAAAAAAATAGGGGCCTGAAACCCTAATTTTCAAAATTTGCAAGTATCCTTTTGACAATAAACCCACAAAAGCCCATGCTTTGTTTGACCTAAAATTGACTTTTGATGACAATTTTACAAGAGTTAGACCATTTTTATCAAAATGCCTTATTGAAGCAATTTTTTTTTATTTTGGGCACAACATTCTTGCAATTTATCGCCATTTTGTAGAAACCATAAAAATTCAACCCCGAGCTTCAAATTTTTTTACACGTGGCCTAAATTTTCATATGTTTAGCATTTCATGGCTAGCCCACCTCCATGGTCGACAAATACTTCAACATATAACACATAAACACAAGTTACAAAGGCTTCCTTAAAATCAACATCCTCTTTAGCAATTCAAAAATATCGAGTCGTCGATAAGGGCGCGGTTCAGTGGTCAAGTTGCTTGGTTGTAGTGACAACCACCAAGGTTCAAACCCTTGCTGGGCCAAAGTGCTCGTAGGCCTTGTGCCTTCGCTAGGCCATTGTGCTCGCGGGTTTGGTTGTTTCTTGTGATTTCTTGTACCTAGTTCATAGCTCTGGTCAAAAGTGTTTACCCCTAATAATATGGGTGCGTTGCACTTTAAAAATAAATAAATATTGGGTCATGAAAGTCCTTCAATACTTGCTCATTTGGAGCGATTTAAGGCTTCTTCAACTCAAAAAAAGTACTAGCATTACAAAAGATACTATAGAAAAGTGTCTGGTCTTTGAAAATCTTACAATCCATCCCAATTGAGAAATACTAGACCCTAGAATGTTGAGATAAAAATTATGAGATAAACAAGAATATTAAGTAGTAACACTAGAGATTATAATGTAGATAGAAATGCTATAGAGCAATGAATGTTGCTTTTTCGGAGTTTAAGAAAACAATTAAAATAAATAAATAAGGGCTTCACAATAAATATCTAAATGGTGCTCCTATGTCCTAGACACCTACCTTGCTTGTAACGGTGTCCTATTAATATCTTGAAGGCTATGCCATTTCAACATATGAATTTACAAAATAGCAAAAATATTTTATTACACCTTCTAGTAACAATCTGTAGACTCTTGGGAAATAAACAAACCCTGCAATATGATAGTGTCAACCTTAATAGGCCACTACATTCTTTAACAAGGGGGTTTCACCCTTCAAAAATCAAACCACATTTTGTTCTTAAATGAAAAGAAAAGTAAAAAGCTTCATAGACTGTAGTCAGAGAAAATCTCCAAACCCCCACAAAGAAATAAAAAATAAAAATGAAGGGCAATAGTGACTACAAGAAGAAAACCAAACATAAAACAATTAGTGAAAACAATGAAGGTTGTCATAAAAAATTAAAAAAAAACCCTACATTTGTAAACCTTACCTTGCCCTCTATGAATTGAAGTAGACATACCAACATTGTTCATAGCAGACACCTAGTGCAAGAAGCTTGCTGCATTGGAGGAAGCTGTCTAGAACAGTAGCAGAGTCGAAGCTTCAAGTTGGAGTAAGAGAAATTAACTACACATTGAATAATTTTGTAGCCATCATACTGAGTGGACAACCTATCAACAAAGCTCTCAAATTTTACATTTAATGCAAAAATATTCTCTCAAATCTATCTATGTCATCTTAATTTTTCAAACTATTAGAAAAACAAAATTATACAACTACTCTTATCAATAGAAAAATAGATAAATAATAATTTCTAAATATAAAAAATATTCTTAAATACAAACTATAAAAATAGAAAGCAATATATTTAGATTATACAATATGATTGGCCAATGCAAATCTAATGATTGCAATAGTCCTTATCGGAAGAACTAATAATAGCGTAATTTTCACATAAACACGAACATTAAATGATATGAAAGAAGTCATTTTAGTAAAAGGTACTACAGTTCTTTTACAGACCAAACATCTCTCCTACAAAACGACAATCCTTCCAAGTTTTGGGAACCCTGCAAAATGGGGCCTAAGTTAGAACCTAGCGTATTGCATGTGTGAGGGCGTATGTGAAACCCCAAAGATGAAAAAACAGTTGGTTAAAAAGGGTTTATTAGTTAATTTTTAAAAGGGTTTATTAGTTAATTTTTGCCGCTGCCTAAATCTGTCGTAGTGTCACAGAGCAGTAAGCATTTTCGATGGAGACGGTACAGTCGATTTCCATGGCAGGGGGTCCATCTTTAGCAGCTCGAGTAGCACTTGCAGCCCTGGTCTCGGCCTCTTTATATTGCCTGTGGAAATCTACTCGTCTCAGAACAACAAAATCATCCCAGGCGCAACAAGAAGCAAAAGAATTAACACAGCAATCGAATCCTATCAACGGCTGCTGCAGGTCAAGGGTTCGAAACCCGGCGCTCGAAGGGAACAACGGCTGCTGCAAGTCATCGTCATCATCTCCGCCCGGAAAGCTCTTTTTCGCCTCACAGACAGGCACTTCAAAGGCCCTCGCTTACAGGCTTTCGAACCTCCTGCAGGAAAATAATGTGAAGGTCGAGGTCGTCGACCCGCGGTCATATGAGCCAGAGGACATAGCGAAGGAGGCGCTTGTGATAATAGTTGCCTCGACGTGGGAGAATGGGAAGCCTCCGGATAATGCGGCATTTCTAGCGCAGTGGCTTGACGAGAGCTCCAAGGATTTCAGAGTCGGTGCAGGGCTGCTCAACACCTGCAAATTTGCCGTCTTTGGCGTCGGCAGCAGCGCCTACGGTCCTACTTACAATCAAGGTAATTAAGCTGTTCATTTTGAATTGTTGTATATTTGTAGAAGCTTCTGGTTTCACTGCATAGAATTTTGGCTAAGTTTGGACAATTACCTATCATTTTACATCTATCTTTTTACGCTTAAATGTGTGTCTTGGAATTTATTCTGCTACTGAAAAATCCTCATATCTGCATCCAAATCATCGTGTACTTCTAACAAGCGGACTCAAATTGTTCTACTCTTTGAATTGCTTTTTAAGTATCATATTGTGTTCGGAGCGGCAACCGCCAAAATGACAACGAGAATATTGGACTCAGATTGTTCTAAATTGCTTTTTAAGTATTATATTGAGATTGGAGCGGCCAATTATTTAGCCAGTCAGTGCTTTCATAAATTAAAAAAATGGGCACAAAACTGTTTTAATACTGCATTACTTCTTACGGATCCCATTGAGATCGAAGTAACTAAACACTCACTCTTTTGACTCCCTAGTTCACTCTTTTTTAGAATTGGACTAACTGTATAAATACTTGAATTTCTCTCTAGTATCGTTTTAAGATTGGAGAGGCAAAAAAACTTGTCTTTTTTACTCTCACAGTCACACTTTCATAAAATCGGACTCAAACTCTTTTGATGTTTGAGTTACGTTTTGGGCATCACATTGATTGGAGTGGCCATGCATTTATTATTGACTTCTAATGTCATTTCTGTCAAAGTAAATAGGCTTCACAAAGCAAGACGGGGATGCCTCTTAAAGAAATGATCGGGAGCCGGTATTTTTTTATTGTATAATAAAAGTACAATCAAACAGAAAAAACAGTCTTAAACAAATGCCAAATGCCAAAAAATGCTTACTCTCAAGGTGAAACAAAGTGTCAAAAGGTGCACTTATGAAATAAAGACTGCTTATGTGATGAAAAGGGAGACTCTCCCTTTCAAATCTGATCACAAAACCTCACTAAACACAATACAAAAAGGCTGCAAATACATATAAAGAACATAATATGGAAGAGAAATCTGTAAGTTATATTATATTCAAATATGCAAAAATTTACATCAAACTGAAGCTCATGGGCTCCCCTTCAATCCTACATGCAACACTTGCAACAAATGTGTCTTCAATAATTTGGCAAAATTTCGGCAGCATCTGGCTATGCAAACTTTACTTCTCCAAGCCCCCCTTCTCCAAATGAAAAGGCATCAATAAATAGAGAATGTGCCAAGAGAATACAACCTATGGTTTCACAAAACAACCTCCTGGAACCACCTCCAAAAACCCATGCCCAACTTTCCAAATCTGAAAATTAGGAATGAAATCCAATGCATGCCAACCTTCTCTTGGACGCCTAAGTCTTCACCAATCATATTTGGGTGGCTATGACAACTTACACCCTCTTATAGATTCCTTACAGCCTGTTGGTTACAGCTTTGCATGCAAAGACAGGTAAGCAACATGCAAGATTCTTTGCAGCCCACTTTATGACATTTTATGACACATGTACATGCAAACCATGCCAAAATCACAACAAGACAAAATATTTTGACCTCCTCTCAAATTGGATTCCCAAATGGAATATTCTTCTAAAAATATGCTTTTACCATTTTACCGGGACCTATTTCCCATCAAATTTACATTTACATTTTCACCCAAAAGTGAAATTACATTGTTGCAAATGAAAATATTATTTTCCCAACCCTTAAGCCCTTATTAAAATCAAACAAAGCAAAATTAAAATATTTTTGGTGATGTAGGATTGCCCTTACACCTTGGATGCTCCTGCATCATTATGCAAACAAACTGGTGCATTACACAAAAGAAACCCAAAAAACAGCAATGTATTAAACCAAATATATGTTGAGGCATCTTTTAACAATATGTCTGTAAGAAACATAAGCGGCACATTCAGCCGACAAAGCAAAAATATAATTCCAGAATAAGGAGATTTCCTAATTACCTGAAATGCCAGCTTTTCTCATTGTGGATCATGTGGAGAACAACTTGCTTTGCAAAAAAGAACACATCTTTTTTGTTTGATTTCCCACAACCAGCAAACATGAGCCAAATGGTACTGAGAATGCCAGAATGAGGACAATTTGCGAAAATTAGATCGAAGATTGCTCTGATACTATGAGATAGTGTCATGATCTTTTTATATGCAAAGAAAAGATGCATAGAATCTAAATTTCTGATCCTGTTATTGGTTCAGGTTTGGGTTTGTGGGTTCAGTTTGTGGATTCAGTCCAAAAAATTATGGGGTTGGGTTCATCCATACAAAAACATATAAAGATTAGAAATATATACATATTTACAGCAGTAATTAAATTCAGAATACCATATGGCATCATGTAATAGAGTATAAACAAAAGCACCATAGAAATTAAAAATATTTCAATGTCAATTAGTCAGACTTGAATGTCATGCTATTTGGTAAAATAAAATATAATAATGTCAACTATCAGCCATCTTTGATCAGGCATCAGCATCATTTGGGTCTTCAAAAATATTATCACCACCATCCATATTAGATGATGTAGGTACTAGTATCCTAGAAGAACCACAAATAGTAACATTGACATTCTCATGCTCACTAGTTGGCTCATCCTCAACATCAAGTGTAACATGTTGGGAAGTGGAACTATTCAAGTCAGTATGGTTGGCTCTATCTTAGAAGTAGGAGCATTTGGGCCTAAATACATTCCTGCATACCAAAAATATTGTTTCATTTATTTTTGGTTTCCTTTCCTCTAATTTTTTGTATTTCCTGTATAAATTGTTCCTGCTTGGTTATTAATATATTATTCCCTAGTTCCACCTGTTGATGGATAATCATCATTATTTTGGGACGGTTACATCCCTTGGCAGCTGGTAGTAGTTATAAAGATTCTCACTCGGAAAAGTGGCGGTTACAAAAGGCAGTTACATACTCTGGATTTGGGCATATTTATTCCACCATTTCCTTGGCTGGCATACAGCAGTTATATATGGGTGCATCATTCCTAGATTGTGGACTGTACAGTTGGCACAATATTTTTCAAATCCTTATATTGGCATTACACCTCCCAGGATGGGGACTATCTCCAGTGCAGCCACTCTCAATAACTGTTGCTAGCTGGTGTACCACTTCCTGACCACAGCTGGGCAACTAGCTGTTAGCTGGGCTGCAACAGTTACACACCTCCACTATGCCATTACAATTCAAAATCTTTATAAATGACTTTGTAAGCGGCAAGGAAGCAGAGGAGAAAAAAAACAGGAAGTACAAGGTGCAGGGCAGAGAGGGACATAGTATTGAGTTTCTTGATTTTTATTCTCACCCCTGTACAGGTGAAGAGCTTAGGATTAGTGGCTGTGTGCAACCCATATGTTCTGTAAGTTTTCTGATTTAATGGACTGTAACAGATTTCAACTAAGCAATTAAATTCATTAATATTATGTGTGTTGTTTTGTTCCATTCTTCAAGTTATCTCAAGTAGACTGGCTGCAAGACCTTAGCTGTCTTTCATTAGACACCTAGGTTTTGTCTGCATCAATATCCCACTTCCTTGTGTTCCCTTCCTTGCAGCCACTTTGTTTGTGTGAAAGGAAGCATAAGTTGGAATGCATATACACTAAGTCCTTTGTCTTTCTTGAGTGTAGTAGGTTGCACTTTACTAAGTGGATAAAAGAGTGTGCTCCAATTCCTCTTAGGTGCAGATGAACTAGGAACCTATTAAGACAAAATTAAATAGTTAGAGTTATAAAATTAAAAAATTAAAACTATAATGAAACTTAAAAGATTAAAAAATAAAAGGGCGGTGGGCCTAGCTCGATTGGCTAAAGCATCCCGTTGCAAGAAAGAGGTCACGAGGTCTAGTCTCCCCACTGTCCCCATGGTACTGGAGGGCATGTCACGCTAGTGTCACTGGTCATGTGAAAAAACATTAGCATGCGCGCTGCAGTTTATAGGGGGC
>VDFB02057714.1:50306-75599 GCA_007258455.2 Sequoia sempervirens
AGAGTAGAACAATTTGAGTCCGCTTGTTAGAAGTACACGATGATTTGGATGCAGATATGAGGATTTTTCAGTAGCAGAATAAATTCCAAGACACACATGTAAGCGTAAAAAGATAGATGTAAAATGATAGTTAATTGTCCAAACTTAGCCAAAATTCTATGCAGTGAAACCAGAAGCTTCTACAAATATACAACAATTCAAAATGAACAGCTTAATTACCTTGATTGTAAGTAGGACCGTAGGAGCTGCTGCCGACGCCAAAGACGGCAAATTTGCAGGTGTTGAGCAGCCCTGCACCGACTCTGAAATCCTTGGAGCTCTCGTCAAGCCACTGCGCTAGAAATGCCGCATTATCCGGAGGCTTCCCATCCTCCCACGTCGAGGCAACTATTATCACAAGCGCCTCCTTCGCTATGTCCTCTGGCTCATATGACCGCGGGTCGACGACCTCGACCTTCACATTATTTTCCTGCAGGAGGTTCGAAAGCCTGTAAGCGAGGGCCTTTGAAGTGCCTGTCTGTGAGGCGAAAAAGAGCTTTCCGGGCGGAGATGATGACGATGACTTGCAGCAGCCGTTGTTCCCTTCGAGCGCCGGGTTTCGAACCCTTGACCTGCAGCAGCCGTTGATAGGATTCGATTGCTGTGTTAATTCTTTTGCTTCTTGTTGCGCGTGGGATGATTTTGTTGTTCTGAGACGAGTAGATTTCCACAGGCAATATAAAGAGGCCGAGACCAGGGCTGCAAGTACTACTCGAGCTGCTAAAGATGGACCCCCTGCCATGGAAACCGACTGTACCGTCTCCATCGAAAATGCTTACTGCTCTGTGACACTACGACAGATTTAGGCAGCGGCAAAAATTGACTAATAAACCCTTTTTAACCATTTTTTTTTCATCTTTGGGGTTTCACATACGCCCTCACACATGCAATACGCTAGGTTCTAACTTAGGCCCGATTTTGCAGGGTTCCCAAAACTTGGAAGGATTGTCGTTTTGTAGGAGAGATGTTTGGTCTGTAAAAGAACTGTAGTACCTTTTACTAAAATGACTTCTTTCATATCATTTAATGTTCGTGTTTATGTGAAAATCACGCTATTATTAGTTCTTCCGATAAGGACTATTGCAATCATTTGATTTGCATTGGCCAATCATATTGTATAATCTAAATATATTGCTTTCTATTTTTATAGTTTGCATTTAAAAATATTTTTTATATTTAGAAATTATTATTTATCTATTTTTCTATTGATAAGAGTAGTTGTATAATTTTATTTTTTTAATAGTTTGAAAAATTAAGATGACATAGATAGATTTGAGAGAATATTTTTGCATTAAATGTAAATTTTGAGAGCTTTGTTGATAGGTTGTCGACTCAGTATGATGGCTACAAAATTATTCAATGTGTAGTTAATTTCTCTTGCTCCAACTTGAAGCTTCAGCTCTGCTACTGTTCTAGACAACTTCCTCCAATGCAGCAAGCTTCTTGCACTAGGTGTCTGCTATGAACAATGTTGGTATGTCTACTTCAATTCATGGAGGGCAAGGTAAGGTTTACAAATGTAGGGTTTTTTTTAATTTTTTATGACAGCCTTCATTGTTTTCACTAATTGTTTTATGTTCGGTTTTCTTCTTGTAGTCACTACTACCCTTCATTTTTATTTTTATTTCTTTGCAAGGGTTTGGAGATTTTCTCTGACGACAATCTATGAAGCTTTTTACTTTTCTTTTTCATTTAAGAACAAAATGTGGTCTGATTTTTGAAGGGTGAAACCCCCTGTTAAAGAATGTAGCAGCCTATTAAGGTCAACACTATCATATTGCAGGTTTTGTTTATTTCCCAAGAGTCTACAGATTGTTACTAGAAGGTGTAATAAAATATTTTTGCTATTTTGTAAATTCATATGTTGAAATGGCGTAGCCTTCAAGATATTAATAGGACACCGTTACAAGCAAGGTAGGTGTCTAGGACATAGGAGCACCATTTAGATATTTATTGTGAAGCCCTTATTTATTTATTTTAATTGTTTTCTTAAAATTCAAAAAAATAACATTCATTGCTCTATAGCATTTATATCTACATTATAATCTCTAGTGTTACTATTTAATATTCTTGTTTATCTCATAATTTTTATCTCAGCATTTTGGGGTCTAGTATTTCTCAGTTGGGATGGATTGTAAGATTTTCAAAGACTAGACACTTTTCTATAGTATCTTTTGTAATGCTAGTACTTTTTTTGAGTTGAAGAAGCCTTAAATCGCTCCAAATGAGCAAGTATTGAAGGACTTTCATGACCCAATATTTTATTTTTATTTTTTTTAAAGTGCAACACACCCATATTATTAGGGGTAAACGCTTTTGACTAGAGCTATGAATCGAGTACAAGAAACCACAAGAAACAACCAAACCCGCGAGGGCAATGGCCCAACAAAGGCACAAGGCCTACGAACACTTTGGCCCAGCAAGGGTTTGAACCCTAGTGGTTGTCACTACAACCAAGCAACTTGACCACTGAACCACACCCTTATCAGGGACTCGAGATTTTTGAATCGCTAAAGAGGATGTTGATTTTATGGAAGCCTTTGTAACTTGTGTTTATGTGTTATATGTTGAAGTATTTTCTAACCATGGAGGTGGGCTAGCCATGAAATGCTAAACAGATGAAAATTTAGGCCACATGTAAAAAAATTTGAAGCTCAGGGTTGAATTTTTATGGTTTCTACAAATGGTGACAAATTGCAAGAATGTTGTGCCCACAGTAAAAAAAATTGCTTCAATAAGGCATTTTGATAAAAATGGTCTAACTCTTGTAAAATTGTCATCAAAAGTCAATTTTAGGTCAAACAAAGCATGGGCTTTTGTGGGTTTATTGTCAAAAGGATACTTGCAAATTTTGAAAATTAGGGTTTCAAGCCCCTATTTTTAGGAAAACCCTAAAAAATAGGCGTAAATGACTCAAAATGATTTTGATAGGTCAATTTTACTTCACAGTCACACTGGTCAAATTAGAATCACAAAAAAGTCAGTTTTTCTCTGATGGGTCTGCTTCACTTTTTTAGGAGAAAAGATGGGACCTTTGAGGTCATCAATGGTAGATGGCCAATACTAGGTATCAAGATCTAAGCTTTAGATGCTACATAAATGAGTATAATGTCCCTTACCTGACTGTGCCCTAGAATTCACTTGTTTGAGGGTAGGGTTTGATCAATCGAATAATTCTTCAATGGAGTCTTCTTGGCTAAAACCTGCTTCAACATATGAACAATATTTCCACACATATACATATGTTAGCAATAATATCTAGATATCCAAATATAAGCATAATCACAAAGTAGTTATTAAGACATATGAGGAGTGGCATGGGTGGATTTTCCTGAAGTCCTTTGCCAAGCCCAAGTGGTTGTATACCACAACTCTCTCTTCTTGATGATTTAGTACCTACTTTCTCCACCCATGTCATCACCTCAAAAGACACTTAACCTAATGGGGGAAGCTAATGGAGCTTATAAGTGGTTTAGGCCTACCACCCCTCCATGGCCTAGGTAGATCTTAAGTGGGACCCTCACCCCTCCATGGCCCAACCATACTTTTAGACTGGGTAGAATCTTAAGTGAAATTTTCACTCATCTATGGCCCATCCTTGCCTGGGGTTCCAAGGGTAGATCTTGAGTGAGGTTTCTAGGCGCCACTTTTCTTAGGCCCTTCCTCCCAAGTAGGTTTGCAAACACTCAGAAGGAAATCTTTAAGCAATCTTGAATACATTTGCATTTATCACTAATTCATTAAGCCAATATCAACATCACTTCCTAGAGCAATTATCATCATGATAATACTAAAGAAAGCATTACACCAATAATCAGATTAGCAACATCTATTACGTATATGTAATTCCACATTAATGAAGAAATAACTTATATATCCGCCTATGTATAATCCCATTGATATTATTGATATGTAAATAGCATCCAGATTATGTATTTGCTAAGAAAAAAGATAATAGTACAAAATTTAGAATTTTCTATTTCAAAATGCAACAACCTTAGTGATCAACTTATGCTTGACTACATGTGAAATATGCATGCTCAGGTTCAGACATATTTGATAGAAATATTCAAAGAATTAGATGCAACATGAAATCAAATAGATTAGCCCATGGAGAAAGTTTATTGCAAGAGCTAGAGATTTATGCATTGGACGTTAGTCATCTATTTTGAATCATTTTTCTGTTGTCATATTCAGAAATACTAAATATTAAAGCTAAGTGAAATACATTGCCTAAGTTGTATCTCTTAGGTTTTATGTTCCTATTCACCCTTCTCTTCTTCCACAATGATGGCATGCTTGTCCCTAGGTGTCCTCCATTTCTGTGTATGGAGGATTGTGACTTCTCTATCAAGTCGCATCTCTATGAAAGGAGACACCCCCTCAATCGATGATGAAAGGGTGCATCATTAGCTTCTCATGTAATCAATAGTTACATCATTCGATTAATTAGTAATATGTGTTAAGTCTATGTCATTTGTGAACAACATTTATGAAATAACATTTGATCGATTAGTAATCTTTTATGAATAACATATACAATATAATATAAAATATGAAATATAAAATATATATTATTTATTTTAATGGATTTATTTCTAGATCGTCATTTGGGGTTATGACAATGAGTCTATGGCAAAAGATGCTCGAAAAGATGCTTCATAATGGAGGGGAATTTCAAAAGTTGAAATCAGCTAAAAAATATTTTAAGTCTAGAAGATGAACTCATTATCACAAGGGAGATACTACGCAATTAATGCCTTGCCAAAATTTCAAAATGCTAGTGCACGTAGAATGGTGAGAGCAATCACAACGGTGAACGTGGTCACATCATTGACATCATGGTCAACCCAATCAAACAAGATGGTGAACGCAAAGCATGAGGAGGTCAAAATCATCAAGAAATGACTAACTTTAAAGCCCAAAGTGCCCCTTCTAGGCAGGGGTACCCATGAATTCAAGAGGCCAACTGCAGTTATTAAGAACTACAAAACTAGTTGTCTTCTTTAGAATTCTACTAGCTTTCTGACAGATCATCAAGAAAATTCACCAAATTCATCAAACACCAACAAACAAAGGTAGAGGCGAAAGATGTTGAAGGAAAGAATCATAAAAAATGGTAGCCAATCAAGGGAAAAATGCCCCTGTAGGCCAAGAGCACCCAAAAAAGAAAGTAATCAAATGTCAGTTTTTGGATTGGTTATCTCTAGGCGATCCTTCCAAATTCAACCTAGCTTTGCAACAAATTTGTTCGCCATTCCATGAGACCTACCAAAAGGTAGTAGTTGTTGATCAAATAAGCATGTGAAATGAAGGATGGATTGAACTTCATCAGAGCAATTGCACCCCTACAAGCCAGGGGTGCCCAACATTTTGAGCAGTCAAATGTGACTTTTAGCAACTATCTTCTCCAAGACATCTACTCAGAATCCTTCCAAATTCATGATGAATCCAGCTGCCAACTCACTTGACCTATCAAACACTCACAAATGAAGGTTAAGCATGAAAATGTTGAAATTCAAGGCAAGTTGGAAACATGAAAATTGACTAAGTATAGAGGAAAATGCACCCTTCTAGCAAAAGGTGCCCAACTTTTTAGAGCACCAGATTTAGATTTTGTGCTTGGTAGCCTCTAAGATGTCCTTCATCTTGATCAATCTCTATGATATGACCATCAACAAATTAATTATAGCAATCAAACATCTGACAATGAAGACCAAACTGGAGCATTTCATGAAGGGTTACAAGGTGAAAATTGTGTCTTGAAAGCATAAAAGTGCCCCTACAGGCTAGGGGCACCCAAAATTTTAAGCACTCTTAATCAACTTTCAGAGCTTGCAATATTAGTCATCCTTTCTAGAATTGAACTAGTTTTCCATTCAATATCTCAGCATGTTCACAGGAGTCATCGATCACTAGTGATTAAAGATCAAAGCATGAAAGGTCAAGAATGGAGTAACTTGAAAATCTCTAAAAATTGATTAAGTTTGGCAAGTAAAAGCACCCTTCCAGGAAAAGGAACGCAAGGATTTGTAAGTCAGGCCTCAGGATCAGTAAAACAACCAGAATCAGGGATCAAACAGAGGCTATCTATCAAGCAAAAGTTGAAAATCTTCAAAAATATCCTAACACTTGTAAGGTGGCATCCAAAGTCAATTAAGGTTTTCAACTCCTAGTAACATCTCTTTAGAGTTGATCCAGCTCTATAGTGAATCTATCACCTAGGCCTCAAGATTAATCAAATGACCGAAATCAAGGATCAAATGGAGGTTGTCTATCAAGTAGAAGTTGAAAATCTTAAAAAATATCCTAACACTTGCAAGGTGGCATCTAAATTTAACTCCCAGTTGCAGATTTTGAAGACTTTCTCATGTCTAGGCATCCCAAAATTGGTGGACTCTTTTAGTTAACTTTCAATCATACAAATTAACTCCTCAATCAGGTTTTTAGCATCCTAATTGATGCTTCCACGTCTAATTGCTACTTATCAAGCATATAGGTATCTTTTCTTCATTATTCTTTGTAGGTTGAAGAGCTAACACAAATATTTTCTCTCCAACATCATTTGAAGGATCCAATACAATCCATTTTCAACTATATAGGAGAAAATTTTCACCCCTTATGCAAATTCCCCTTTTACCCTTCCTCACTTTAGAAAACCAAATTCAAAGGCTAAATTCCACATAAGCCTGCTGCCTTCATTATACTTTGGCGGTCATTTTGTGTTTCAACAAAGGAATAACTGTCAAGGATGCCCATGTGGCGTGCTTACGTCCCTAGCATATTCTCATGTCTAGAGCCTACAGAGGTGTTACAGTTCCCATTTGAGGTTGATTTGTAATGCCCCCTTTGACTGACTGGCCTGAATATGGACGTTTTCTTCATTCTCTCCTTTAAATTCACTACTTCTACATGCTTTTCAATCTCTTTTGCATCTTCTAAGCATTCCATTAAGCTCTCTACACACTTTATCAAGCATTCTCTTAGTATCCATCATTCTCAAGCAACACTTTGCACTCCATAGCAACAAGATCAATACTCCATCAACTCCGTACAGCAAGTGTGAAACAAACACCATTGCAACAAAGGTTGAGCCCTCTCATTTTCTCCTCCATTAGCCAGTGAGCGCTTGGTGGAGGTGGTAAGCTTTCTACTCCTCTCCTCTATGATTTGATGGGTAGCACCCTACATTTTTTGTAGTGCTTTTGTGTTCTTTAATTCGTTTCTTTCTTTATCATATATTTCTCCATTATCACTATCTTGGTTGTCCATGGAGGTGGAAGCACCTAAACGGGGATCTGACTGAGGTAGGCCCCTATACAACCACCCAACAATTTTCCTCTTTATTGTGTGTAGGTGGGCGTGCTTCTTGGAGCTAGCTGGTGAACATGCTCTTTTGTGAGATCATTCTTGTCACCCTAGCATTAATCTACTTTATCATATTCTTCTATATGTTTCTTCTTTCACAATGTTATTTTGTTCTCCTAAAAACCACTAGCTAGGTTGTTAGTCTATTTTCATGTGCTTAATCTTGTCTCTTTAGTCCTCTAGTCATATGGATTCTAGTGCACCTGAGAGACGTCAACACGTCGTGCTGTCATCCCAAAACTGTGCTTCATGCTCGGGCAGAGAGTAACTTGAGGCACAGTGTTGAACCCAAAAATTGGCTTGCCTAGCCCCATTTTGAGTTTCAAGTCTGTAGAGTGATTGAAGGACCTTATAGTCCTCATCATTCTCATCCCACATTTCCCGACACCCCTTTAAGTTGAGGTAAGTTAGGGCGGCCTTTCGCTCTTGGCTCTCCATGACCTAGGGCCTTGAATGTGGTTGGTCCCCCTCTTTCATATTTTTGATGAACCCGACGTGAACCATTTTGGTTATGTTTTGCGATATTGAAAGTTCATTTCCTCGTATTCTAGGAGTGTTGTAGGTGTGAGTGTTGTGAGGTTGTCACCTTACAACCCAACCTGCGACCCCTAGTTGGTGTAGTTGGAAGGTTTTGAAGGTCTTGCATAACGAAACCTTAATTGGGTCAGCATCTTATCCATTAACCTTTAGGGACTTCATTAAAGTATCATCTAGGGTGTGTAATGGCATATTTCTTGCATCAACCTATCCCCTCTGCATAGCCTGTGGATAGCGGTACTAGTATAACCTTCACTTCACAGGACCTGTTGATGGGTTTTAATAGAGAACCATCTCCTCTCTACATCCCTACGCAAATCAATGAAAACATTATAGCGGGTGTTCTCATTGATCTGACATCTCAAGCAAACATCATAACCAAGGAGATCATGCTAATTAACTTCTTACATAAAGATGGGTACGATGCACCTATGAGCACCATCCATATGCACGATGAACTTTTTCGTGCTTCCTTTGGGTAGTATTGTCCTATTGGTCTTGGTTGGACCTAAATCTGTGAAGCTTTTTTTTGACATTATCCATGGGTCTTAACTCTTTAGAGTAAAGTTGGGTATCCCTTGGTTAGTAGCTATGAATTTCGTACCCTCGATCATGCATAATTTTTTAAAATTTATCCATGGGGGTTTTGTGCATGTGATTCATGACATTGGTTACAAACCACTGGTTGCTCGTGGTAGCTACTCCTTGGAATACTCTTGGCCTGCACCCATTGGTCCTCTCCCACCTAAGATAGACCTCCTGCATCGAATGTATCCGAATCATAAGAAAGGGCACCTAAGGCTGAAGGTGAGATACCCTTTGTTGCCTTATGTTGTTTCATATAGGGTTTGCCTAAAAGCTAACAGTGATGTTGCTAAGGCACATAGTACCTGGAAGAAGAGAAGTGGTCCCAAGATGCTCCTTCTCCCTCTTCCACTATTTAGTTTGACGCTTCCTCTCACCCCATTAAGGCATTGTTCGATTTTGTTTCGTGTTTGTGAGAGAATCCTATGGTGCCTGCTTGGTGAAAGCCCAATCATCTCGCATTCGAGCTTCCTATTTTTCCTATGGAGCTTAGGCCCATTCGGTATAACAACAAGAAAGGCCCCCATGGAGATTCCTATTTGTCTCAACCTTCGTGGCCTCCTATCACTCCTACTCCTAAAGCAGTGAATAGGAAGAGGCCCACTATCGAGGTGCTTGAGTCAACTCCCCTCGCTGCTTCTCAACCTGCCCCTTCTACTCTTGTTTAGGAGTCTGTTTCCTCCATTGAAAATGACTATAGTGGACACTCCCATGGATGAGCAGGAGCCTTCCATTCCTTTGCAACCTCCTACCTTTGGTTCAAAGAGTCATAGAAACCGCCTTTTGCACGAGCGTAAGCACTGGCGAAAGGATCTCATGGCTGAGCAAATCACCTTACAAAGGAAGGAAGAGGAGATGACCACCCCTGTATCAGGGCCACCTTCCACGTTCTCCTCTCTCCTCCCCTTTTCTTCCATTCAAACCAGATCTGTATCGCTTTTAGCTTTCACTACAAGTACAAATTCACCTAAACCTAAAATGGTGTAGGTGTTCATCGCTCCTTTCGTGGATCCGCCTTTGTTGATGTCTATTCCAGATGTCCCTCTTATCCCAAAGCTTCTGGATATGGCTAATACCTTGATCGTATCTACTATGGTTCTTTCCTCCTCTTCCTCTACGGGTTAAGCCACAATAGTGGTTTATAATTATGAGGAAGGAATTTTCATTTTTTTTGTTTTCACTATATCAAGGGGTTTGTTTGAACTTTAAGAGGTTCGAATGAACCCTCTTAGAGGTTTGGGAAAAGCTATGGGTTTAGTCGAACCCCATGTTTGACTGAACCCCTCAATGGACATACAAAAAAATATATTTTATTGGGTTCAATCGAATGGGGGTTCAACTAAACTCGTTGAATTAGGCCATTAAAAAAAAAAGCCTTGTCAATGTCGCACACATTGATCACATTTTTTTTGTTGCGGAAAACAATGAACGTGAACAAAAAACAAGGACGGCGAAACCAAGTGAAAAATGTACATGAGCTTGAAAACCATAGTTCATTAACCTTCAACTTGACCTCCATAGCGAGCAATAGGTTGGTAAACTTGAAATTGCATTTCAAACTGCATTTGTTTAAAAAAAATTTAAACCCTAAATGTAAAATGTGAAATGTGAAATGTTTGAAATTTACAGTAGATTTGAAATTAGGTTTGTTGAAATTGAAATTGCATTTTCTTGAAATTTTCTAAATCCTTTTCAACAAATTTAATTTCTATTATGCTTTGATGAATATTCATACCCTGTTTCAAAGCTCCAATTTTGGCACGGGTAGGGAGTGTTGAATTTGGCTTAGTGGGTAATTCCATTTGCTTGAAAGATTTTACAAACCCATTTTTAAAATCTATCAAACAATTAACGTGCCTTGTCTATGCTTCCACATTTTGCATACATTTCTACCATGGCACCTGCCAATTGCATTTGCTTGAATGTTTCTAAAGCCTTACTTGTTAATAGATTTATTTGAGGCATTATATCAAACAGTTCATGTGCCTTCCACACTTTGCATACATGTCTACTAGGGAACTTGCAATTGCAACTACAACATCTTGTAAAATTCCCCCTTGATGATTTGATTGATGTCCATACCTTGTCCAAAGCTCCCATTTTTGCACAAGCAGAGGGAAGGTTGTGTAATTTGACTTTAAAACTGCCAATTGTATTTGCTTGAAAGTTTCTAAAGCCTTTACAACAAACCCATTTGCTGCATAGAGTTGTTTTCATCACCATGTTTGATAAAATATAAGAAATTAAGATATTAGTAACCATTGATGTTTATTACATTGTAGAATTCTAAAATTTTGATGTATCCTTGAACTTGTAAAATTCAAATATTTTATTCTTGTAATAAAATTTTCATAATGTTTGTACATACAATAGGAAACTTGGTAACATTGAAGAAAATCATTGAAACTTGCAATGTTATAAGGAAATTTGACTTGATCCCTTCTTGTGCATAGTCAAGCCTCATTGATCAATTCCTTGATTTTGATAACATTTAGAAGACAACAAGTAGCAAATGTGATTGGGATTATACGTATGTAATTATGCTTAGTGTTTGAAATTTAAGATTTTGTGTAATGGAATGTGATGCATTGTCCATGTTAAAGAGACCTAGTGTAAGAAAGTTAGGGTTTTAAGATTTTTTTGATACAAGGGTTGGTGTAGTTGATGTGACTAATGCAAGAGATTGTGTAGTGATAATTGACTAATTATTTGTAAAAGAAAGACAAAGTTGGGTTTTCTTAAAAATGGATCAAATTTATAGATTTATTGAGGATATAGATGACCTAGGGTGATGTCCTTTTACACATGTCCTAGGGAATAATTTGAAAGTTTTGGCATAGAAATTGATGGGTAAAGACAAGTTGGAACTCAAAATTTGGGCAAATCCTCACCTACGAATTTGAACTAGGTCAAGGCACTTGCATTTTTGAATCTAGCAAAGAAAATTTAATGTTCTAAAAGCTTGAATTATTTTTAGCAAGGATAACATGATATTTTTTAAGTACAAGCTTAAGTTTAAATCTTGCAAGAAAGCTAAATTGAAATCAAAATTATATGTTTGAGGCAATGCATATAAGACACCCATACAAAATAGTACAAAAGAAAGAGAAAAAATGTAAAGAATGCACTTGTAACCTATACAAGAGCATTAAAATTTTGAAATTAAACATAAAGAATAATAGGATTTATATTAAATACATGAGGCTATTATATAATATCAAAAAAGACTATTTTAAAGTTTAAATTTATATTTTAATTTTAGGGTAAATACTTTTGGTTGATTTATGAATTAGAAATAGAAATTTTGAAAGGGCCCACCCTTTTACAAAGACCAATAAAGAGACAATAAAGAGAAAAAAAGGATCAATCATATTGGCATGGAACAACAACAAGAAAAAATATAGTTGTAAGTTAGAAAAATAACATCCAATTAGAAATAATCCACCAATAGTGGCAATGTATCTAATAAAGAGGGTCGTTTTCCAAAAAACATTAGTAGATCTATCATTTCACAACAACTTGAATCCAAAATTCTTCAAGGAACTATATCTTATTGTAAACCTTATCCTTTTCCATGAATGAACCTAGCTCCTTTCTAATGGAGTTTCCAAACTTAAGACCAAAGGGAATAAAGGGTTCCTATAATCTTTTGAACTGAACCTTCTTCATATTTTTAAATTATTAGAAGGAATACGAAGAGGTGAATTTTGCAATTCAAGAGAATGGTAGAGGCAATGAACTCCAACTAATCCATCTCTAACATGATTCTTGTCTCTACCAATCTCCTCTAAATTTCTCTTGACAAGACCTTCTAAATTAGTCATGTCTACAAGAGGACCAACCACCCCTCGATTATTCCCAAAGGGAGCCTCAACCAAATCCTAAGGTAAACAAGGCTCCATCTCATCCTTATGCATTTTGTTCAACCTTGCCTTCCTCTAAAATTCCTACACCTATAAAATACATAGCTAGACACATGACAATCCAGTGAAAACACAAGAAAATCCTATAGCATGGCATGTTGAACCCAAATAACCAAATTCAAAAATAATTTAATCTATAAGTATAAATAGTTTGATGGTAGAAACTTTATACATATAAAAATATGATAAATGTGTGATTATTTTTCTTTCCAATCTATAAATTTTTGATGTGCTTGGCTATATAATTGAGATGATTCACTCATAATGTAATGATAAAAATTTAGTATGTATCAAAGAAATATTTATGAGACATCAAGCTACCATTCTACATAACTCTCATGGAAATAAGAATATTATTTTATTTTAACTAAAGAAATTGTGTGTACTCTAGATCTTGAATTACTAATTAATTTTGAATTATATACTTATAATTTAAAATAAAAGCATCCATTGTAACATGGAATAGATAGGGTAATTAATGAAATAAAATATGTTTTTATATTAAGAAAAAATTACAAATATATGGAACTCATACATTGAGAAATTGACTAAGACAACTCTATATGAGAATTAAGATGAGAATAATTTATATACGTTCTTTCAATAATTAACATTAGACATTAATACTTGGCTCATATTTTATAATCACACTAGAAACCAAAAATGGAAGATTGAGAGTCTCAACTAAGAATTCCACCTTATAGATAACATTCATACTAGAAGCCAACAACTAAAGACCAAATTTCATAAATAAAGTTCATGTGTTATATATCATGCCTTTGAGGGGTCCACAAGTACCATGAGCCTTTTGAAATCCTTATCCATCTAAATGAATCCATTCCAAGACCATTGGGAGGTGGGTAGATCCCAAGTTCCTTAATTTCTTGTAGGAATTTAATCAAGAGTAGGAAATTGTGACTTTGGCATGTAAATTTAAATCTAAATGCGCATCCAAAAACTACAAATTCATAACTAAATTTAATTCAAAAAATGGGCCACCTATGGCCTTCTATAAACTTCTCAAAGATGTCATTCCCATAAATGATAAATTAAAGTTAAGTTATGACCTTCACCAAAATGACATGAAATTATCTTTCTAAGATGTCATATTTTCATAAATCCCTCAAAGAATTTTTTTAACTAATTTTAAACACTCAAACAAATACATATATATAAATATATACTTCATTTATAAATTCTTGGAATATATCAATCCATCACAATTAAATTCTTAGACATCATGCATAATATTTTTGATGTATTCACAAAGCCACCTAGGGTCTCATGAGACTTGAGTAGGTGAATACCAATATGCATATCTAATGGTGGGGTAAATGGAGGGGGATTAGGAGTAAGTTCATATATATCTATTACTTATTTTTCAATCCAATATATTGGTTGGAGAGGTTGCATTTGAATAGAAGGAGTGAAGATAAGGTCTATTAAAATATGACTCACCGTCTTCTCTATTCTTAGGATTTTGGAGTTTATCAAGATATCCTTTGTCGATCTCAACTAATCTTTGCTTCAACTTCCAAATCATCCACACAATCCTCCCTAAAATATTCAATATGTGAAACACAATTATGAGGAAGATACAAATAATCCTTGACATAGCTTTTTGTATCAAAGGATAATATGGTTCTATAATTTTAAACTATTTCCAATTTTAAAATCTAAATACAATCAATAATCTATTTAATCAAACAATAATTGTAATTTTAAGGCAAACATAAATTACATGAATCTTTTTAAGGTCTCTCGTTAGATTCTACTTACTCTAGAACTTAAATTTAAAAAACAATATTAAAATCCACAAAACAAATTTCAACGACATAATAAATTATTACAATATTATTTAAAATTTTAATTGTAATGAACATGTTATAGCAATAAATATTCAAATTTTAAATCTATGAAAATATATAAGCAAATGATCCCTAGTTTTCATTTATCATTTGTGATGAGAATGTTGAATATTGTAATTTTTTAGGCCAATCTTTAGGCTCTAATTCACCATTGTTAAAATGATCCTTAGTTTATTCATTGCTTTTTTCATGATTATAAATTTTTACAATTTCTATTAAACCAAACTCAAAATAATGCTATAGATTAAGATTCTTGTCTTTATCCTACATTTGGGTCATGTTTGATTCTAGATTTATTATCATAATTAGAAGTTGTATGAATTGTTATTATATATTTTTTAACTTATATAAAATGTATGGTTGGATTAGTGAGATATTTATAGTTCAAGTATGCAATATGAAGTCAAACTTTGTTAGATTTGATTCTTAATAAATTATTTTTAACAATTCAATTTATAGCTTTATGCAATCTATAAGTTTAAATAGTTTGATGGTATCTAAACTTTATACATATAAAAATATGATAAATGTGTGATTATTTTGCTTTTCAATCTATAATTTTTTGATGTTCTTGGCTATATAATTGAGATGATTCACTCATAATGTAATGATAAAATTCATCCTCATATGGAGGATTTTAAATTCATCCTCTTTATGAGATTCTTATGGAATATTGATATTCTAGTGTGAATTCTTAATTTTAGACATATCTTAACTAGATAAATTTAGATTCGATGAAGGCAATAAAACTTTTTTTCACTTACATAATCCTATTTTGAACTTCATTTATGTTAACAAATCCACCCAATAGGATTGAATCGGGGCCAGTTCTTGGCTAAACTAACACAAATCCACCCAACTTCCTTCACACCAGTAATCTTTAACATACGAACCAAAAGTCGCTTTACATATTTCTGCCCACATGTTGAATCTTTCAATTTTGACACTCATAAACCTTGTTACTAATCTCATTCGAAGAGGTAGAACAACCAATCTTAGAGGGATCCTCATCCATAGGAGAGAGAAGGGAGCCATCAATCTAGGCTCTAGTACTATTCTAGAAATAGTAGAACTAGAAGCTAGAATCCTAACAATGATAGCCAAGTTGGATAATACACAAGTTTTCATTTTCAAGGGTTTGGGGAACACTTATTGGATGGGTATTATTTCCCCTTCACCACATTTTGATTAGGATTAAGAATTGAAATAATAAAATTCTCAAATTGGTATAAGAAAAAAATAAGCCCTTAGTGGAGGGGAGCTCATTTTTTTCCCATGTGCAACTCTAATAATAGATTTCTTAAATTACATGAGTAAATGAAAAAAGTCACATGCATCTAAGATTATTTATAAGATGAAAGTTATAGGATAAACAACATTTATAGTTTCCTTCTAGGATGAAATAAATAATCAAGTAGAAACATTTATATACTTGTAAGGAAATCATCTATATTTTCCTTCCTCTTGTATTTACTTTCTTAATGAGACTTCAAGCCCTTCATGGATAAACCACTTGTAGTAGCTCAATACCTTCCTCAATGGCTTTAAAGGTTAACCTTCTTACTTTTTAACCAAAATTTTAATAACTTTCAATTTTGTGTAATTTATGTCCACTATTATCATTTTAATTCAAAATAATGTAAGAAATTTATATATTATTTAAAAATTAAAAAATATTAAAATAATAGCTTTAAATTAATTGAAAACATGGTTGGACCCCTCTAATTTTGTGGAACTATTTCTTAAGAGCTATTTTACTTGAATTTTATATAATAGGCAAAGGAAGCCACATATGGCATTAAGACCTTCCTTGATGGTCTTTAAGTTAGGAAATTTTAAATTTCATTCATAGGTCTTGAGGTATTTTAAACAAAAGTTGTGTTTGGAAAAAGGCATTTAGTACAAACTCCCAAAAAAATTAATGCTATATGTTTATGCTATTAACACATTAAATTTTGGGCCTTAAAATAGCCACATCATCCCCATATTTTAATACAAATGAGACATTGAGGCTTTATGTCACTTATAATAGATCTACAATTAGTTGATATAGCTCCATTTATATCAATCCATATATCCTAATTTCTATCAAATCATAGGGTGTCAATTTCAATAATTACATAATGAAGCACATATGATTTTTCATTTGGTAGTAGAGGGAACTATCTTATTATGCCATTAAAATAAAATATAGGTCCTCAATACTTTTCATCTTTATTTTCCATAATTACATTGAACCTTATAAGGGACATCTTCATTGGTAATCATCTAATGCATAAAGACAAATAATGTCAAACAATAACCAGGTTAATTTTATAAATAACTTAAAATAATTTATAACATGGGTAAACAGTAGAGTCAATCACATAATCTATCATATACTTATCAAGCAAATTTCATAGATCATGTCTATTATTCTAATGACTAGCTTCCAAATAAAAGCATCCTTCTAAATAAATTAAAGTGTTCAATTATGTTTACATGTTACTAATTTTACTTCTTGTAAAATAATATAATCAATAGACTCATTAGAAATTATATTTACAAGCTTATCATCTGTCTCATTTTCTTCTCTTATTTGTGCCTTCAATAATGATTAGATTGATTTTACATGACCACTGATGTTAAGTAATGATGCTTTGTGTGCAATCTATTAATTTAAATTTTAGAACTATTTTAGATTATGTTTTAAATTTAAATTTTAGAATTATTTTAGATTTTTTTTGTGTGCAATCTAGTAATTTGAATGTTTTGAAATTATTAAAAACTATGGTAGATGTTGAATGTTTTATTGTTAATGGTATGAAAATATTATTGATGAGTAGATGAATTATTACAACTATTTTAGATTTGGATTCCCTTTATCTAGATATATTATTTACCAAGGTCTCATTGCTCTTTTAGGTGTACATACATATATATAACATGGAAAATATCACTAATGAGATTAAAAAATTGAGAGACTCATTAGCACAAGGTGCAAACCTAGGGATATATTTTGAACCATGCATGTCAATATTACATAGTTTAGAAAAACTAAGAGATGAACTTGAGAGGACTAGTGCATTTTCCCTAGATAGAGGAGCTGCTATTCTTTCCTACATACAGGAAGAAGTACATGGTGATGTTCCCCTTAAACAAATAGAGGATAATGTGACCAAAGAAATGATAAAAAACACTTGTTTTCTTTTTTATCAAAATGTACGTAAGGTTAGGGGATACCAGGTCACTAGATGTGTCAATCGTGCTATGGCTGAATTGATCTACCCGTGATTTCTTGTAGCACATGGTGAATACCCAAACAATGACCAGATTCCATTATATTTTGTTCAACAGTTGTATGTCGAGGTCCATTTGGGCCTTAAAGTCAACTACCTAGACATTCCACCATATGTTGGTTAGGGGCATGGAAGGATTGCCGATAGGCCCACCTATCATCAAGCAGATAGACCAGCCCCAGTGTTTAGGGCATTGGTTGGCGAGAGGTCTCCAACTCTCACCCCAACTCTAGCCCCCATAACAGATGAGATTGTCATTGCTTCCCAAAAGGAAGCAATTGACACTGTAGGTGACATTGTAGCTGCCACCACTAGGATATCTGATGATCGCGTAGGTCAGTATTTGATGTCCAAACCTTCCCAATCCATGCCATTTTCAACATACTGGACCACCATGGATCCTTTTACAGTGGTCAGCGTCCCTACTCCCACACAGCTTGATGCACTTATAGGAGATATGACATGCAAGACTCTACATTGTTTGGCTGAGGACTTGTTGGAGGCATATGCCCACATTGCATCAGACTATGGGATTAGTATAGAGCATTTCAAAGATCGTTTGGAACACAGATTCTTTTTAGCTCCAGATCCCATCACTCTCAGCTGAGCGCTAGTGCACATCAAGATCCACCTACAGTTCATTCGGCAATTGCACAAACTATGGGTTTTACTGATATGTTGATTGGTTTTGGTTCATCATTGCCGATGCCATCTCACCTTCATAGTCATCTACATTCATCATTTATGGCACGACATGGGATAGATCAGATGGATGTAGATGTTGATTCGTCACTTGACCGTTTGGTGGATATGGTGGAGGTGATTGTTTCAGAGGACTTAGCCCATCCGATATTAGATGATGTGCATGTATGTGTGCATGTGCATGTTTCAATTCTTTTTTAATTATTTTTAAATTTTTGTTTTAACTAGATATTCATGTAAGTTGATATATATGTATATATATTGTTATAGGTGGACATAACTCATGTCACTCCTAGCCTTGGTCTAGATCATGTACATGATCGACGTGACTCTATGGATGAATCTCCTGCCAGTGGACATGTGAGTTTTAAATTTTTATATATACACGTGTATATGTACATGCAATATGTATGCATAGATCTAGATAGATATTTAAAAATACAAGTTCATTTAAAAATAAATTTCATAAAATTTATTTAATATAAATTATATGTATTTAACACATTTTTTACACAATTTTATTTGCAGGGCTCAACACATCCATCAGAGTAGGACCGTTCTCATTCATATGGTCGTTTGACTAGGATTCAACATTCATATTAGGCCCTGCACACTAGATTTATGATCTTTACTACATGTATTTGCTTATATGATGATCTTTAGTATTCAAGATTTGATGATCACTAACTTACATTTGCGTATATGATATACATACATTTTCTTATTTGTTGATCTTTAGTATTCGACATTTGATGATCTCTAATTTACATTTGCTTATATGATATGTACATACATTTTCTTATATGATATATACATACATTTGCCCCTTTGCTTATAACATGTGTTATGTTTATACATTGAATCTGTTTACATGTATGTACATGTGTTTGCTTATGGTTACATGTTTACATGATATATATATGCATTTGCTTTAAATATTCAATATACAAACATGTTTGCTTATTTGATGATCTCTTACAACTTACATTTCCTTAAATGATATACATTTGATCTCTAGTAGAATTTTAGGAAATCAATGCCACTTTATAATTAAGTCCATTCATGTTGATCACAATAAATATTTTTTTTAAATGACTTAAGCAACATGAACCATTGAATTGAGAACAAAATATAATCTTTTTGACAAGTAACTTGAAATTCAATTCAAATATAATTAAGAAAATTCAATTCAAATTATACCTCTATTATACATTTTTGACAAGTAACTTGAAATTCAATTCAAATGTAATTAAGAAAATTCAATTCAAATTATACCTCTATTATACATTTTTGACGAGTAACAAAATTCTAAAATTACTAGATATGTTGTGCATACCTATGCATTAAATAACAACAAACTCCACAATGAAATAACTTGTTTGTTTATCACTTGATTCATTTAAACTGGGATCTAGTTATTCCATGTACACTAGAATAATTTTTTTCCCATCGCATATGCATATAAATAGAAGCTTATTTTTCATTATTCTAGATATCAAATTGGGGTGATCCCATAATAGTGGTTTACAATTTTTGGCCAAACTGGACATTGAAATTATTATTTTTAACTAAATCTTCACATTCGGGCACCTATAGCGGCTAAACTGTGAGGAATTTAAAGATGGTGCAAACTAGAGTCTCATCAAACTTTGTCTATAGATTCTAAAAATATATTTTTAAAAAATTTTGGAATCAAATTGCACTTCTTTTTCCATCTCCCACGAAAATAGATTTTTTTTAGAAAACAACATTTTTAAAAAGTGACGCACACCGTATAATGCATAATTTTTTTTCCATGAAGTTTAAAATTCTAATTCTTTCAAATTTTAGATTTGTAACTCTGATATCTAGTGCTTCCACTTGGTTAGATAGTTTTTATTGAAATATTTTTCTTTAATCAAGTTTCAAATTCAAAGCGAATTACAATTAGGACCACGATTGCGCGTAACAATTTGTTGTATATGTCAAAATTTAATTTAATTTTTTGTTGGATCAAGGACTTCAATATCTGGTGCACTCATATTTTTTTCAATTTTTTTTTGATAATCTTCTATTTTTCCACATGTGAAGAACAAAAAGAAATTCATTTTGATGAAAAACCTATGTTTAATAAAACTTTAAAAACAAATACATAACAAAACCAAAACATATTAAAATTATATTCATTGGATAGCTTGTTCTGAGGAATACCATAATCATTTGAAATAAATTTTAAATGAATTCATTTGATCCCCCAAAATCTAAATCAAAAGTGATTTTTTATCAGATTTTGATAGGTGTAAAGGAGACGCATTTATAGGTATGGTTTAAAACTAGCGAGGTTCTATCCAAGGGGGTTTGATCTAAGGTGATTTGATCAAACCCTCTTCAATTGGAATCCTTAAAATGGAACCATTTAAGGCTTAAATCATTATATTTTCTAAAAATATGTGATTTCAGCTAAAATTCGTTCCTCTCAGGAATTGTAAACCACTATTATGACAACACCCATTGCAAGATTAATTCACATTTATATCACTTGGAGCGTAAATTTTGGAGAAGAGGTTTTTGCACATTTATCAAGGAGGCGAATATTGGAGAGACAACTTTTCATTTTTATCAATCAAGGAAAAATTTGGAGGAGAATTTAACTAAGTTGGTAGAGGACTTGTTTGGAGTCATCTTTAAGTTGAAGAAGAAAATGGGATAACAAAGAAAAAGAAAAAATATGTCTCAACAAAAATTGTCAAAAGAAGAAGAACAAAAGAGGCGTGAACAAAACTTGGAAAAATATCATAGAAAGAAACAAGTTACATGCTTGTTTCTTCTCTCTCTCTCTCAAGTGTGTGTTTAGGAATTTTATTAACACCTCAAATTCTTTTGCTTATAAATATATTTCCAATAGTCATCTTGCATAGACATTCCCTAAATTCTTTATCATCTATTTCCAATTGCTTTTGTTCCATAGAATTATTAAGTTCAAGAATCTTTGATTTTATTTGTTTCAACTCCACTTATATAACTCATAGTCTCTCACTTTCTTTGCTTTCATGTAAATTCAAACAACAAGCAAGAATTTCTCAAGCTGGAGTCGAGCCAAATCTAGATATTGGATCAAACGAATCCGCTGAAGAACACGTGGACATTGAAGTTAGGGAGGAGAGCCAAGTTCAAACAATGCTTGTTGGAGAGGGGTCAAGATCACTTCCTTCTACTCATATGGATGAGCATATACAACTAGCAAAAACTTCTCTCACATCATGCCTTATCACTTTGTTTTCTTGCATACATAAACTTCACTTATATAGCATCATCTCTCACTTTTGTTTGCAAAATATTTTGTGACATGTAGGAAGGGATCAACAAGCAAGAAGTTCTCATGCTCAAGTCGAACCAAATCCTAGAGACATTGGATCAAATGAATCTGCTCAAGAACACATGGTCCTTGAAGATAGAGAGGAGGCCCAAGTTCAAACAATGCATGTTGGAGAGGGGTTAGGATCACTTCCTTCTACTGGTATGTATGAGCATATAAAACTAGCTGAAAAGGTGAGGAAACAAATTTATCATAGAAATTTAGATCATTTACTTGAAATGGATATGGAGAAACTCAAATTTTATGCCAACTAGCCTTATAATAAGAGAAAGAGGTCAATGACTAAATCTGTCAATGGAATAATCAATCATCATTTCAATCATCTTGATACACTTAAAAAAACCCAATTGTTATCACATTTACTTCTTGGTGATGAGCTCAAAGAGTCGTTGCAATTGTTGGGTGTACATCCGAAATCAAATAAGAAGAAACACATGGGATTACAAAAGGATATTATTCAAAATGTTAAAAAGGGTTTAGATTCCATTGGGAAAGGATCTCGATCAATGGATAAGGCCACTAAAAGAAGGGTGATGTTGACATCTATTGCACATCAGGATATAACAAGAAAAAGAAAAATGTCTGCACTTTCAACTGAAATTGGTTATAGTAGAACCACATTAATAAAATATGAGAAAAAGAGAAAGTTTTTGGATGAGAGTTTAGAAGGAAATTGGGCAATTATGTGTAGAGCTCCCCATTCTGATAGGATTGAAGATGTTGTTAGGAACTTGGTCTCAGGTTTTTGGCATGATCAAACTCATCCATAATCAAATACTATAGATGTTATGAGACACAGGATTGAACCTAGTATTTATGAAAAATCATATCAAACACTGGCTAGACATAACACAATTTGAGATGTCTATGAACTTTTGTAATGCATATCCTCATATAAAGATTGGGCAAACAATGTTTCAAAAGTTAAAGCCATATTATGTGAAGATAAACAAGTTTTTTGAAACTTGTTGTTGCCGTTATCATATTGAATTTGATCTCTACTATCAAGTGTTTCGAAAGATGAGAGAAGAAAGATGCGGGTTTCAAAATGCACCTCCTAAATAGGAAAGTTTGTTCATAAATTCTATATTATGTGATCATGAAAATGGACCTCAAATAAACTGCATAAAAGGAATTTGTGTGACATGTAGAAATTTGGCTAAATTTCCTTCAAGAATTGAGGATATTGACCTAACAAAGATAGTAAATTGCAAGAGGTAAGTATTGTTTTTAGAGAGTTTATTTGTTTCAATTTGATTAGATTGTTATTTGAATTCTCTTTAATGTAATGTTTCATTGATTGTGTGGTTTATTACTTATTCACATATTTTACTCACACAGGTACAAGTATGTAAAGTTGCAAATAAATTTTGAGAAAGAATCCACAAGGTTGAACTATGTAGAAGAGGAGACTCCCATTGGAAAATTTATGGAAGGTTTTTGAAAATTGATATGACCATACATACAACATTCCTTTTTTGCTAAGTGGCAAGCACAACAATTCCAAACATTGAGAGATACTTTCCCATGTGGAACAGTTCTATCAGTAGTTGACTTTGCATAAAATTACTCCTTTGTACATTAAAAGGTGATTCAATCAGAGTATTACTTTTCAAAGCAGATCACTATTATGGTTCATGTGTGTTATCGACATGCACAATCAGAATTGGATGGTGTTGAGAGTACAGATGAAGAACAAGCCATTAAGAAAGAATATCACTTTTATATTAGTGATGATAAAGAGCATGCCATGCTTTTTGTACAACATTGCTTTACAATGTTTTTTGAGAATTTGAGAAGTAGGGGTGTAAAATTTGAAAATCATTTTGTATGGTCAGATGGATGTGCGACACAATTCAAATCTTCACGACCATTCTATGCACTTTGTAGATATCATAAAATCTATAAAATACCACATGTTTGGAGTTTTTTTGAGAGTGTGCATGGAAAGGGTGAGCATGATGGAGTAGGAGCTTGCATCGAACGAGCTTTAAGAAAGCATCAAATGATTTATCCAAAAGATCGTATAAACAATTCACATGATGTTGAATGGTGCAAGAAACACTTTGCATCAAATGTGGTTGACACATCTTCAAGAACAAACTGACACATTCCACATAGAGTGTTTTGGGAGATATCGGGTATGTATAAATTACATTAAATAAAAATTTTGAATTTATTTAAATTTAATATATATATATACATACATATTTGTTCACATAAGTTTGCATGTATCTAGGTGTGGACAAAAGATCGATGCATGGATGCAAGAGGGTAGAAAAAACAAGATCTTTGCATTGTGTTAAGAGTTCAGATAGTCGCCATGGATGGGCATTAGATGCAAGGGATTACTCTTGTTTTTGCATTGAGTGCATTACGAGAAACTTTGATTATGCATACAACAATCAAGAACTTGGATATGTTGGTAAATGGGATACAGTGCCACTAGTTGTTTTAGAAACATATGATGAAAATGAGGAAGAAAGATTTGAAGACATTCCTTTGATTTCAATTGATTATGACCATATTTCAGGATTGGTTAGAAAAGGTACATGTGTAAGTTTTCAATAATTTAAATAATATATATATCTAGTTAAAGATCTTTAGAGACATTTATAATTTTTTTAGATTTTTTTTGTGTAAATTTGGTGTACAGGAGATGTTTTTGCAGTCATAGTAAAGCCTGGAAACATCAGAGGTGTTAGCTATTATTTATTGCGTTGCACAAAAGAGAGGAATAACGTAACACAACCTGAAACAAGTGATGGAATGTCATTTCCCACAATTGAGTTTGAATTTAAAATTTTATATACATTATATTCACATGTGCACATTACATTATAAACATTAAATATATATTGTGCAAACCTTGAGCACGAAAATGTTGCACATGTTCATATGTCTTACCTTAGGTACATGTTTACCATGCAGGTTCTGTTGTAGTGCAAGGGACATATCTAAAAAAAGTCAAAGTTGTTTAGCATGGGATTCATTTTGTTGACTATCAACTTGATAACAAGGTATATCAATATAGTCACTTAATAATTGCTACTGCCCTACATCTTCATGCAGTTCCACATGCACGTGGTTGAAGAAAATGGAGACTAGATAGTGATGACCATCAAAAAATTCTACATGTTATTGAAGAGCGGGTTGAACCAGAATCTTTGACTTAGATTATATCCATGGTTTTCAAGCTCACTTGTAACCCTATACATGTTCACCCTATACATGTTCAAGTGAGAACTTATAGTAACTTGTACATAGTTGTAAATCATTTTGTGTAAATTACAATTATATGTACATATTTGTTCCATGGAAAATTCTTAAGTTCGAGAATATTTGATAGCATCATCTCTCACTTTTTTTGGTTGCATGTAAACCCATATATATGCTTTCAATCCTTATTTGAAACCTACTGAAGTTTTTTAAAATCATTTTGCCTAAATTACAATTATATACAACTTATATTTGTTTCATGGAATTTTTAAGTTCAAGAATCTTATATACAATTATATACAACTTATATAATTTGTTCCATCGAATTGTTCCATGGGCAATTATGTAAATTTTAAAATTAAGTATTATCTAATTATAAAATTATTGTACACATATATAAAACATAAATCAATGCAAAT
>VDFB02057714.1:75699-110877 GCA_007258455.2 Sequoia sempervirens
CAAATCCTCACCTATGAATTTGAACTAGGTCAAGACACTTGCATTTTTTAATCTAGCAAAGAAAATTTGATGTTCTAAAATCTTGAATTATTTTTAGCAAGGATTTAACATGATATTTTTTTAGTACAAGCTTAAGTTTAAATCTTGCAAGAAAGCTAAATTGAAATCCAAATTATATGTTTGAGGCAATTCATATAAGACACCCATACAAAATAGTACAAAAGAAAGAGAAAAAATGTAAAGAATACACTTGTAACCTATACAAGAGCATTGAAAATTTGAAATTAAACATAAATAATAATATGATTTATATTAAATACATGAGGCTATTATATAATATCAAAAAATACTATTTTAAAGTTTAAATTTATATTTTAATTAAGGGTAAATAATTTTGGTTGGATTTATGAATTAGAAATATAAATTTTTGAAAGGGGCCCACCCTTTTACAAAGAGACCAATAAAAGAGACAATAAAGAGATAAAAAAGGATCAATCATATTGGCATGGAGCAACAACAAGAAAAATATAGTTGTAAGTTATAAAAATAACATCCAATTAGAAATACTCCACCAATAGTGGCAATGTATCTAATAAAGAGGGTTGTTGTCCCAAAAATATTAGTATATCTATCATTTCACAACAACTTGAATCCAAAATTATTCAAGGAACTATATCTTATTGTAAACCTTATCCTTTTCCATGAATGAACCTAGTTCCTTTCTAATGGAGTTTCCATCTTTAGTTTCCAAACTCGAGACCAAAGGAAATAAAGGGTTCCTATAATCTTCTAAACTTGAATCTTCTTCATATTTTTAAATTATTAGAAGGAATACCAAGAGGTGAATGTTTCAATTCAAGAGAATGGTACAGACAATGAACTCCAACTAATCCATCTCTAACATGATTCTTGTCTCTACCAATCTCCTCTAAATTTATCTTTCAGACAAGACCTTCTAAATTAGTCATGTCTACAAGAGGACCAACCACCCCTCTATTATGCCCAAAGGGAGCCTCAACCAAATCCTAAGGTAAACAAGGCTTCATCTCATCCTTAATCATTTTGTTCAACCTTTCCTTCCTCTAAAATTCCTACACCTATAAAATACATAGCTAGACACATGACAATGGTGAAAACACAAGAAAATCTTATAGCATGACATGTTGAACCCAAATAACCAAATTCAAAAATAATTTAATCTATAAGTATAAATAGTTTGATGGTAGAAACTTTATACATATAAAAATATGATAAATTGTGATTATTTTCCTTTCCAATCTATAAATTTTTGATGTGCTTAGCTATATAATTGAGATGATTCACTCATAATGTAATGATAAAAAATTAGTATGTATCAAAGAAATTTTCCGAGACATCAAGCTACCATTCTACATAACTCTCATAGAAATAAGAATATTAATTTATTTTAACTAAATAAATTGTAATGTGTACTTTAGATCTTTGAATTACTAATTAATTTTTGAATTATATACTTATAATTTAAAATAAAAGCATCCTTTGTAACATGGAATAGATAGGAGTAATTATTGAGGCAAAATATGTTTTTTATATTAAGAAAAATTACAATATGGAACTCATACATTGAGAAATTATTAGAAACTCTATATGAAAATTAAGATGAGAATAGATTTATATCGTTCTTTCAATAATTAACATTAGAAATTAATATTTGGCTCATATTGTATAATCACACTAGAAACCAACAATGGAAGATTGAGAGTCTCAACTAAGGAATTCACCTTATAGATAACATTCATGCTAGAGCCAACAACTAAAGACCAAATTTCATAAATAAAAGTTCATGTGTTATATATCATGCCTTTGAGTGGTCCACAAGTACCATGAGCCTTTTGAAATACTTCTCCATCTAAATGCATCCATTCCAAGACCATTGGGAGGTGGGTATCCAAAGTTCCTTAATTTCTTGTAGGAATTTAATCAAGAGTAGGAAATTCTTACTTTGGCATGTAAATTTAAATCTAAATACACATCCAAAATATAAATTCATAACTCTACTCTTAACCCTTAAACCCTAAACCCTTGTACACCCCCTACCCTTTATCTCTCTCCCACTCCCCCCCTCTCTCTCAAGTCTCTCCCTCCTACCTCCGTGCTCCCTTTCTCTCCCACTCCCTCCATATCTCTCTCTCAAGTAAATGATATGGGCCTTCCGTAAAATTTTCTAGCCATACCTGCCATTCTCTCTAGCTAAAAAAATCCATGCAGGCCCATTAAAAAAACATAAGAATAGTTAAAGAATACCCATAAGCACAAAGCTAACGAATCTTCAACTTCATTGCTCAAGTGATTTAAAGCATCAGAATAAAATAAGCTTCTAGGTCTCTAAATCTTATACAGTATATGATATGAAGCAATTTCATCATTATGGGAAAATCACTGCACTAAAAATATTTCTAGAGAAAATAAAATGTAGGAGGTTCGTAGGGTTGTAAATACATTAGAATTAGAATAGGAACAACTAAAACAAGAGTGAATCATAATCCTTTTAACCACAATTTACATTTTGAGAATACAAAAAATTGGAATATGCATCATCAAATTAGTTAGGTTGTGCAAACGGACCTCATCTTTTAATCGAATATTCTCAATATGTAGTTGCTGCTCTTGAATATTGACGTTTGCAATAACAGTAGGTGCTTCACAGTTGGTGCATATGGGATTTCTCATGGCTTCTTTAATTGCCCTATTCTCCATGTGAAGCTTCTCATTATCCTACCTGAGGAGAGTGTTTTCATGACACTCGTGTTTAGCCTAAAACTCCAAGATTTGAAAAGCCATGATTAGAAAAAATTAAGTAATAAAGAATGAAACCCTAAAATTCATCAATTTTGCAAGATTACTACAAATCTTCAGTCATTTTGTTAATCCTTGGGCATACTTTCATCTGGGTTCACCGATTCTGGAACCAAAACTTAATCTAGCATGGTGCAAGCCCCAATTACTTACTCAGAAGCTTCCTTTGCTTCTCATCTTGGTGAGGGCACTCTTTAAAAAGCCTGTAGCAAACCCAAAATAGTAATAAAGTCATAAATAGTTCAATTCTCAATGGATGACAAGTATTGAATTGTTTAGTGAAAAAAGGGCATATGCTTCCATCTCTTAAATCTACTGAGGAGTATGCATGTGATAACACTTATTTTTGGGATGTTTATCTTCTTGTTGATCACTAGATTCATTCCCTTCCATGTTGTCATTACCTCTGGACCTGCTCTCATGCTCTTCATCTCTCTGTAGATCCCAAGCTGAGACTCTCCACCACTGTTGCCAAACATGACTCATTTTCCTTCCAAGCTACTTGTCTGTCTAAAAATGCCCATCATAAATATATACTTACTTATATCTATAAACAAACAAAATTCCCCTAAGAAAATCAAATTAATACGCATTTCCACATCAATGCCTATGTTTTTATGATTTCTGGTTGAAGAGAACACCTACCAATGTCAAGGAGAGCTTGGGCGTGGAGTTGTAGATGTTCATTCATATTAGACTTTGGTTGAGAGGAAACGAAACAAGGTTGTTCCATTCCAATATTGTTAGATGAGATCTCAGAAAAACCTTTTGTTTGAATCATTCCCACACTCAAGTAAACTACCCAATCCAAAACTCATCACAAAATGCTTTTCAACCATTTCTAATATATATAGTTTTTAATTATATACTTAAATTAATATTATAATAATAATATATAATTATTATAACATATTGTAATAATAAGTATATTTATATTATAATTTAAAAAGAATATAATTTACATTTATATTAATAATATAAAATACAACGGGCAAAACAAAGAAATATATATTTAATAGAGGGGATTCAATTGAACACCTTTAGCATGTTTGAATGAACCCCCTTTAAATCTATTTTTTATTATATTTGAAATGGGTTTGGTCGAACCCACATTCGACAAAACATTTTATTTTTGTTTGATCGAACATAATTTCGACCAAACCCCCTTATTTTCACCTCCACCCTCTTAGGCACCAAAATTTCTTAGAATTTTGCACTTCGAAGCTCGATTTTAGAATGAAAATGGAGGAGATTTTAGAAACCCAACTGGTATTAGGTTTCCCTCAAAATGAGCTATCCAAAGAATATAATTTTAATATGTTTTGATTTTATTATCTATTTGTTTTTTAAGTTTTATTAAATATAGGTTTTTCACTGAAAATGAAACTCTTCGTTTTGCACATATGGAAAAATAGAAGATTATCAATTTTTTTTTTTGAAAAATATGAGTGCACCAGATATTGGAGTCCTTGATCCAACAAAAAGAAAAAAAAAGAATTTTGATACATACAGTAAAAGTTATGTGTTATACGACTGTGTTATGTCTGAATTGTAATTGGTTTGACTTTGAAACTTGATTAAAGAAAAAATATTCAATAAAAAACTATCTAACCAAGTGGAAGCACTAGATATCGGAGTTACAAATCTAAATTTGAAAGATATTAGAATTTTATCCTTCAAGGAAAAAAAATTATGTGTTATACGGTGTGCGTCACTTTTTAAAAATGTTATTTTATGAAAAAACTAGTTTTCATGGGAGATGGAAAAAGAAGTGGAATTTAATTCCAAAAATTTTGAATTTTTTTTTTTTGAGAATCTACAGAAAAAATGTGATGAGACTCTAGTTTGCATCATCTTCAAATTCCTCATGGTTTAACTGCTATAGGTGCTTGAATGTGAAGATTTAGTTAAAAAAAAATTCAGTGTCCAGTTTGGCCAAAAATTGTAAACCACTATTGTGGGATCACCCCCGCACCTCTTACCTCGTTTGTGGGGAGTTCACCTTCTTTGATGAAGCAAAAGGTAGAGAGTGATCCTTCTAACAATGGAGGATGTAAGAGGAGCCCACCTTCTCCGAAAGGTGAGCCTAGCGGTGAACCTTAGGCACAACCTTCCCAATATGTTGAGATAAAACATGGGACTCTTGTAAAGTGCATGTTTAACTCTTTGGACCAAGTTTCGACCTTGTTAGCAATCTTTGCGAATCACTGACCTTAGCTCCACAAGAGCTCGACGAAGAGGACCTTGTGGGGCCCTCTTCCTTAGCCCTTGTTGTGGGAGGCTTGGATGCTCCTAATCTTAACATCCCACCACTGTAGGCTCATCCTCCTTCCCCCTACAATGATTTAGAGTGGGAAGCGGACGACCTCCTAGTCGATTAGTGTTAGGAGGAGGCCTCTTCTTTATCTTTAGATTAGATATGTGTGTGTGTGTGTTGTGGCGTGTTCCCCTATGATTATGCTATGTGTGCTTGGATGACCCTTGTCACCCCTATTGGTGCTTGGATATATGCATGGTTTTTGTGTTGTAAACCTTCTTCTATTTATATCATCATTCTTCAATGTTTGTGACTTGATTTTTGATAAATTGGGGACAATGCAAAACATTGGGGGCATTTAGGCTTCCCTTCCATGTTGACCCAATTTTTTATTTTTACTTTGTCTTCTCGTACATTCTTCACATGGTTTGATATAGTTGGGGGTTGATCTAATAGTTCATTTTATATGTACTATTACTATACATATGTATATATATTTATGAGCAATTCTGACCCTAAAATATCAGGCTACCCTTGTGCCCTCTATTTGTGTTTCCTTCCTTTTTTTTCTTTTCCTCCATCTTTCTCTCTTCTTGCTTGAGTTTTCCCTCTTATGTGTGATACCTCTTCTTCAAAATTTTGGTTTTCAAAAAACTCATTCATTACCAACGGATCTTTTCTCCAGAATCTTTATAAACTTCTTTTCAAGAATCACATTCTCAACTTAAAACCCTAGTGGAATGTGTTTCCTTCATCATGGGTTCATAAAGAAAGAACTTGAGAACCTTCCTCTGAAGTGGGAACAACTTTGGTCTCCCCTTGCGTGGGGGCATATTCTTCCTTTCGAATTCCTTAATGAAGTGAACATCTTTCAAAAGGATTCATTGATGATGAATCGATTCAAGAAAAAGACATCACCTTCGCACTTTCGAATAGTGCGTCCCTTGAGTGGACCCATTCTTAATGCTAGGGTTCCCAAGGGACCCCTTTGAAATTTTTCCAAATTGTTAATGGTCTGTGTGATTGTCCACTTTCCCATGTGGTTGCTTTCTAACATGTTCTATCTATGGGTAAACATGTCACTTTGTAGGTGCGCTTGTGAAGCCGCCTTTTGAATCTATGGAGTCCGCCTTCCTTTGGTTTCCTCTATGTGAGAGATCTTGGGAGTGGCTCCCCTACATGTCCGTAGGTCTATAAGGTGCTTTCTTGGGTTTCCTTCATGCGAGAGATCTTGGAGGACACATTCCCTACAGGTTTGTTGGTTTGTAGGGTGCTTTCTTGGCTTCCTCCATGTGAGAGATCTTGGGGGACGCTTCCCTGTAGGTCTACAGGCCTGTAAGGTGCTTTTTTGGGTATCCTCCATGTGAGAGTTCTTGTGAGACACCTTCCTTGAACGTCTGTGGGCTTGTGAGACACTTTCTTCATGGGGCTTGCTTCATGTGAGAGATCTTGGGGGTTGCCTCCTTATAGGTTTGGGGGCTTGTAAGAGGCTTTCATTCTTCAACTTCATAGTTCTACGAGGCTATGAAGTCCTCTTCTTGTCCTGCACTCTTGAGCTCTCTAGATTGTGGTCTGCTTCCTTGATGGTTTGGTTATACATTTCTAACTATACTACTTCTCCGATTTACTTTATTGAAGCACTCATCAGTATTCATGATCACTAAAGTGGGGGAAAAATGAATAGGAGTGAATTTGCACCCCTTATGCAAATTCCCCTTTTACCCTTCCTCACTTTAGAAAACCAAATTCGAAGGCTAAATTCCACGTAAGCCCACTTCCTTCATTCCACTTGGCGGTTGTTTTGTGTGTCGGCATAGGAATAACCATCAGGGACATCCATGCGACACACAAACATTCGTATGGCACACTTACGTCCCTGACAGATTCTTGCATCTGGAGCCTATAGAGGTGTTACACTTCCCATTGGAGGTCGATTTGTAATGCCCCCTTCAATTGACCAACTCAAATATGGCCATTTTCTTCATTCTCTCCTTCAAATTCACTCCTACATGCTTTTCAATCTCTTTTGCATCTTCTAAGCATCCCACTACACACTTTCTCAAGCATTCTCTTAGCATCCATCACTCTCAAGCAACACTTTTCACTCCATAGCAGCAACATTAACACTCCATCAACTTTGTAGAGTGAGTGTGGAGCAAACACAATTGCAACAGAGGCTTGAGTCCTCTCATTTTCTCCTCCATTAGCCAGTGAGCTCTTGGTGGAGGTGGTAAGATTTCTACTCCTCTCCTCTACAATTTGGTGGCTAGCACCCTATTGTTTTTGTAGTGCTTTTGTGTTCTTTACTTCATTTCTTTCTTTATTATATATTTCTCCATTATTGCTATCTTGGTTGTCCATGGAGGTGGAAGCACCTAAATGGGGGTTTGACTGAGACAGGCCCCTATACGACCACACAACAATTTTCCTCTTTATTGTGTGTAGGTGGACACGCTTCTTGGAGCTAGCTGGTGAACATGCTCTTTTGTGAGATCATTCTTGTCACCCTAGCATTAATCTACTTACTTTATCATGTTCTTCTATACATTTCTTATTTCATAGTGTTATTTTGTTCTCCTAAAAACCACTAGCTAGGTTGTTAGTCTATTTTCCTACATTTTTAACCTTGTCTATTTAGTCCTTTGGTCATACGGATGCCAGCACACCTGAGAGATGCTAGCACATCACGCTATCATCCTAGAACTACACTTTTTCCTGGGGCAGAGAGCTACCTAAGGCATGCAGTGTTGAACCCAAAAATTGGCTCTCCTAGCCCCATTATGAGTTTTAGGTTTGTAGAGTGATTGAAGGACCTTATAATCCTCATCATTCACATCCTGCATTTCCCAACACCCCTTTAAGCTGAGGTAAGTTAGGGTAGCCTTCTGCTCTTGGTTCACCTGGGGCCTTGAATGTGGTTGGTCCCCCTCTCTTACATCAATTTTCTTCATGTTTTCAAGATTAGGTTGCACAGAGGAACAATTTTCAAGACTTCATATCTCCAGACGTCATTATTCAAAGACAACAATTTATAACTTCCAGCTTTTTCCCCCAAATTCTTCTACTTTTGTCTTAGGTTTTCTTGCATGCTTGAGCAAACTCCATTTTTTCACATATCTGACCTTTTGGGTTTGTTTAGCACAACATTGGCCACAAAATCCATGTGCCAAAATTTTCTAAAAAAATTGCCCTGCTATCCCCAATTTTTAGGGTTTCTACAAAAAGTCATCTTTTTCAAAAACTGATGAACTGGGTTTGCTTAGCACAAAGACGCCTACAAAACCCATGTGGCAGAAATTTTCTGGGAAAAATAGCTTATGCAGCTTCTACATAGCTTCTTCAGCTTCTACTTCTAAGGGGTTGTTGCATGTCCAACGAAAAGTCACTTTTTTGAAAATATGACATTCTGGGTCCATTCAAAAAAATATTCCTAACAAAACCCACATCTCAAATTTTTTTGTAAAAATTGCCCCTCAATGAAGCTATTTTTAGCCTTTGTAGAAGAAGTTGTTCAAATAGTTGTGTGCCCAATCCTTCTTCCAAATTTTCAAAATGCAATTTTCTCAAGTTGAATTCAAGACCAAATCAGTCTTGCTTCATGACTTTCTAAAAACAACTGACATTGATTTACATCAAGCACACCCCAAAGTTGATTTGGATAAGTTGGAAGGCATAAATGGCAACACAATGCAATGATATTGAGCAATCTAGGTTGCTTGAGCTGGCCTCATTTCCCATCTCAGTGCAGAGCGTCAAATTTGTAATTGCTTGTGTAAAGAATTACAACCCTACTACATGGGAGCTTTAATCAGTGGATGGGCGAGTAATATGCAGTCTCAAGCCAAAGGATATCGAGAGATGCTTTGCTATTCCACCTTGCACAAACAATTTGTTCATATCAATGCAGGAGTGTGAAAGGGAATTCAACATGTCAAAGAAAAAATGTCAGAAAAGAATGGTAGATAGGTGGCTTAAAGAGAAAAGAAATAGCTTTCCAAAGAATGTGAGATGTGGAGAATTTAGACATGAGTATGCAATCATGATCACTCTACTCAACCATGTCACTGGTCAAGCAAAAGCAAACAAGTTTCATCCATGGATGTATTACATCATGTCTTAACTTCTCAACAACAAAGAACACTACGATTGGCCTACCTTGATCAATGAAATTCTCCACAACTAGATGGTCGGTCTTTTCAAGACCCAAAAATTCCATATGTGTTCATACCTCGTACATCTAATAGCCTTTCAAGGCTAGTTTAGAGGGTTGACTACTGTTCAAACTTTGGGCATGTAGAAGGTTCATGAATACTTCTCACAGCTTGAATTCTCATAGTCAGAATGACACTTAAGTGAGTGAATGACTAGTTCCTGATGCACACAGTGAGGGACCTTGATTACGAGTCACATGTATGCATTTCTCCAGAAGCCAATGGTAGATTGGGCCGATTGGTTCATCCAATTCCCCACTTTTACCTACATTTTCATTTATGGATACTTAGGTCATCCAACCATGTTACCTCGTTATCCATTGGATAAGGTAGTATTCATGGAGTTCTTACGAAATTTGCATGAAGTCCATACCTTTCTACGCAATAAACACAAGCCAATTTCTAACTTTCCTTTTGTAATGGGTATATACATATGCAAATTAGTAGCTAACGCCAAGGTTATGAGTGATGAGATGACGAAGCTTAATCTTAAGTTTCTCATTGAAAGATGCTTGTATGAGATCCTTGGGGTCACTTGGAAGCTCGCCTTGGCCACCATTCTTCACATAAATATTCCATGGAGGATTATTGGGTTAATTGTGAAGATGAGTTCAAAGTGTGCAGGTGTAAGTATAGTAGGTTCATTCTTCCACATATCGTTGAGTTCTTGTTAGAGGACGTGGAAGGATTATCAGATGATGATGGATAAGTCATACTTCCCACATTCTTCAGCTCGATCAAATTGACTCAAAACTACTTTGAGCCGTTGATTGGTACACCAAGGAAATAATATCCGTTAGAGGAAAGGACAAGCAAAGTTGTAAGGAACAACAAACTTTTCTTAGACAACAAGAGGATGCAAAAGGTAGTCATTCCAAATAAAGAGCCACCACTAGTTACTACCACACTACCTTCCACTTCTAGGATAAAACCCAAAAAAAAATTAATGTGCAATCCTCCAGAGGGTTTGAAGAATCACAAAGATGACATGCATTCGAGAGGAAAGATGCAAGTTGTTGACATAAATCAGTAAGAACAACATGTGGATGCAGCCACAAATACTGTTGAAAGAATGCCAAAGGTTGAAGTAGAACATCCCATTCTTCTGCCACCATCGCAATTGTCTCTAATTCATATTGACTTGGATCCAGATTAACCGACTTATGAAATATCAACATGATCTCACTCATTTTAAGTTTGATGAGACAAACACTAATCTTTCTAGTGAAGTTAGCTAAGACTCATCATCTTGGCTTGAGAGAATCCTAGGTAGAAAAAGAAGAAAGCCTTCTTACTAGTTGGATTTTGCTGAGTTTGACAATGTCTACCCAGACATGTCTGATAAGAAGCTCAATAAGCAAGTCTAAGTGGAGAAGAATGCTGAAAATGAGATAGTCATCGAGATCGCAACACCACCAGTTGACAAGAACACCCATGAGGTTGAGGCTGAAAATTTTATGTTGGTCAAGGCCAACCTTTGTAGGAGTACATGAGAAACTGATGTAAGTCTCTTTGAGGTTGCAACAGTGAGCTTGAAAGAAAGAGTGGTTAAGGATGGTGAAGATAAGGCAACCCTCAAGGCTGAAAATCAACAACTATGATAGTACATCTCCAACCTGATGAACATGGGACTTCACATGTCACCACCTTGCTTTCACAGATGTTGGAGACATCCACAAATCAAAATCAACTAATTTAGTTGGTTATATATGAAAAGCACCTAAGAGATTGGGTAGAAGAATTCGTCACTAGGGGCAAGTTCATCCTTGTAGAGTTGTACCAATTGAGGTACAATTCCCATGACCTTCATGTAGAAATATAGGAATTAGAGCAGGGCATGGCAGCAAGGAAGCCTCAAGATGAGATCACCATTGTTGATTTGAAAATGGCATTTGATATAGTCACTACAATGGAAAAAAAGAAAATCTTTTAACTTGGAAATAACAACTCTTCAAGGTAAAAGCCTGCAAAGCAATGTCTGTAGAAATGGTTGAGTATAGAGGAAAGTTTGTAAGTGCCATCAAGTTTGTAAGAAATTTCATGTCATAGATTCCTTGCTAGTATCAACGTGAGGATGGCGAGTACATTGATCTCGGTGACGTGCAATCAAAGTTTTAGAATGTCATCCATAGTAGTTTTAGTGGTGGCCCTAGTTGACTGTAAGTTGACTCAAGTTGCAACCATGTTAGCAAAGTTTGATGAATTAGCTAAAAAGGGAAGAGAGACTGAAACTCAAATCATGGATGACAAGGTGATGTTGAAGAGGCAGTGCATTGTGTTGAAGAGTATTAGTTATTTGAATGCATAGATAGTTAACAACTGGTTACTCAAATTGTTTAAGTGTGAACTACCAATTGGGACGTCCCACCTTTTCCAAAGATATCATTTAATACAACAGTTAAACTTGATGTCTTTTCCAAGTTAACTCACTATCCCACCTTTTATGCATGTCTATTTTTGGAGACACCTTTGTACAGTGGAGTTCTAGTTAGTTTTAGAATTAGTTAACTGAAGTAGTCTTTCTAGTTAACTGCTAGTTACATTTGTTTAGACATAGGAATAAATATTGCTGATTGGTAAGAACTGAATGTTAACTCAAGGAGATTTTAGGGTTCCCTACTCCTTTGAGTGTAGTATAAATAAGATCAACCTTTGTTCATTATTTTTTTAACCATACTTGTGATAACAAAATGCTAAGCTATTTTTTCTTGCTTTCTTGTTGTTCATGTACTTGCGTTTAATCTTTGTCAGGTGTATTTTAGTTGATCATATGTTGTATGATTGTCCTATTTCATAAACTTTGTTGTTCCAACATGTAACCATTGTTGGAGTTTGATAAAATTAAATCCAAATTACAATGCATCTTTGATCCAAAATTCTCAAGATCTTTCAAATATTGTTGTTTCTATAATCTTTGTTTCAATCTACACCTCAAAAAGAGCAATGAGCCTTCGAGGGAATTTGGAGATTAAGTTTATCATTTGATGTTGTTTCTTATAATATTTATTTCAGCCTACACCTCAAAAAGAGCAATGAGCCTTTGAGGGAATTTTGATATTTAGTTTATCATTTGTTGTTTTGCCCTTATAATCTTTATTTCAGTCTACACCTCAAAAGAGCAATGAGCATTTGAGGGAATCTTGAGATCTAGTTTATCATTTGATTTTTTACTTTCATGAACTCTATTTCAACATACATTTGAAAGAGCAATGAGCCTCTAGATGCGTTCTAAGAACTAGTTTGTCTAAGTTACCCAAATCATTCCCAATTACTTCTAAATCCTCGCACTCTAAATTTACTTGAGGAGATGGAAGCGTTATAAGTTTATGCTTAGTTGTAACTAAGATTACGAAACCAGAGAAAACCTCAACTACAATACAAAAGAGTTTTATAAACCATGTGCTCTCAACTGAGTTAAAAAGATAAGAATTTAGTTTACATTTCTTTTTATGCATAATTAGCGAAAGAGGGAGCTTCCCCTCCTAATTTGAAGAGCAATTTATTTGTGCATAGTTGTATGTTTCCAATATGCACTCCAGATGTGTGAATTGAAATGAAAATGAAGAAAAATTAGTTTGAGGGCTTAGTCAATGCTCAATGTTGAGAGAATAGCATAAAATTTGGATATATATTCGATTGTCCAATATTTGGATAGATTTTTAATTTTGAGGAGGTTTAAACGGTTTGGAGCTGTAGTGCTATTGATTTGTTTAGTGTATTTGAAGAACATTCTTGCTTAGCGTAATATTTATAGTAGAGGATTTTTATTTTCTAAAGATTTTAGCTCATATGGGGTAAATTAGCTTTGCTCTGTGCTATCCATTGTAGAACTTTGCAAATCAAGATTTTCGGTCATCTAGGTTAGGGCATTGTTAGGTGCATCTTGTTCATTGCTTATTGATGGTGGTTTCTCCACTAAATGCGTGGAAATTTTTGATAAAATTAAACTTTTGATGCCTTGGAACCTGATGTAAAGTTGGATATTGATGAAAAATTGAGCCTCTTTTGATTTGTGTACATGCAAGCAGGGGTTCAGGATAAAGCGGTATGATGCAACCTTTGCCTATATATCCGAAGCTTGGCATGAAATGAGACTTCTTAATGGAGAATGGGTGAAATTATAAATGTTTAGAAAAAAATTGGAGTGAGTATGGTGAATTCTGACACGTCATCGCATGACAGATCTATCCCGAAATGGCCTAGTTGAATTGGACATTTAGTAGGTATACCTTGAATTCTTTTTGCATTCTTGAGTCTATTATTTGTATTCTAAATGTGGCTGCCCAAAAGTCCTTGGTGCAAACCAAGGTCTCTATTTTTGCTAGTTGGCTAATTTTTAACAATTTTTTCAAAGATTATATTCGCCAAGCAAGAATTTTTGAAAATTGGTTACTTAATTTTTGTATAAAAGGAATGTAAGATTAACAAATTCCCCTAAGTTAACAACTACGATTATATGTAAATCCTCCATATTCTCCCAAAACTAGCCTATAATGTATATATTACTTGTTTATTGAAGTGAAAAGATCTAGCATCTATTCTACACTTGTAAAAAGATTGCTTGTTTCTTTAAAATTTTGTTGTTGCAAAATAAAGGAATAATTTCAATTTCCACAATTTTGCAAGTGTTGGGCTTTGTGTTAGGAGTATATACCAAAACAAGATGCATTTTTCTCTAGGATCAACAGAGCTACAGTTTTTAAACATGCAGTTTTGACTTTTAGCCTAGTAACCAAACTCAATTTATGTAGTGGTGCATTGTGTTGAAAATGATGTGTTGGAGCTGCTGGAAAACTAACCATATTTAGTGGAATTCAAACACATCAAAATGAATTAGCTATAATTTTATCTCATAAAATTTTGGGCTTAATATTTTTTAAGTTCAAAATAGAATTGTGCATGCTTATCCATATTTACTTCAAATTTGTGAGCTCAATACTAAGTATGAATTAGACAAAAGTTATAAACAAAGTTGTTGATGCATGTTGGTTGGAGTTTTGTAAATTCTACTATGATGTCTGTAAACTATTAAACCTTAAAGGTGACTATCTTGGATCTTGATAGTTAAGCTGCAATGAAATGGTTTGATCTAGCATTCAATGAGTGGGATTTTACAACCATTGGTCACAATTACAACTCCACTAGACTTTATATATTTTGTAGTGGGCACATGCAAATCACAAGCAAATGGCATACATCAAGCAAGAGGAATATAAACTTTACGTTATAACCCTCTGTAATTCAATTTGTTTCAGTTGGAATAATGTTAGGCTATGGCATACCAAATTTTTGTTACAGTATAAGTTTCAATTCCTAAGAAGAATATAATTATTTAAATTTTGACATACAGTGAGGAATATTTTGATACCTTGAACTCGCTAGAAGAATCTAGATTTTCCAAACTAAAGGGGAACATGAATATAACCCCTATAAGATACCTCAATGAAGGTAGTAATAAGGATCATACCTCTCAATCCCATACATAAACTAGGCTCAATGCATGCAAACGAAAAGGTAAATGAAGTTGTAGGACACCTAATTTGAATCTTCTTTAATTCAGTTTGCTTCAGTTGGAACAATGTTAGGCTACGGTATACCAAATTTCTGTTACAGTATAAGTTTGGATTCCTAAGAAGAATGTGTTTATATGAATTTTGAAATACAATGGGACTATTTTGATACTTTGAACTCAGTATTTCCATTTTGATTGTTGAACAATAATTATGTAGGCAATAACTACAATGAAAAAAGGGGCATACTTGCTGAAGTATGGACGGAGGGGGAAGCTAAAGTTTTTTCCTTTCGGGATTTCTAATGTAAGATTTTATTTTGATTGCCACTTATCTGATCAGTAATATGATTTGCAAAATTAGTATTGGGGTGTTACATTAAAAAAAATAAAAAAAATTGATGGAAGGACTGTATATGTAATGCCTCCCTACATCCTCATGTTCTCTCTCACACATATTAGTGACTTACATATCCAAATATGTATAGTTATATACATGTTTGAAATGGGTAAAAAGTGATCATATCGAGCCAAACTAGGTTTAGGAAGTTGCTCCTTATAAAAATAGTCATATGTGGTCATATTCTTGCACTTAGTTGGCTGAAAAACTTTATCTGGTTTTTATTAGGCATATGAATGGCATTCTTGATGGTTTATATATGGCTGAATCTATGGTGGATGTGAGTCAAGACGACTTGACAAGAACTCTGGGACTTGACTAAGGATACATATGTGTTCTTTGTTGATATAAAGTTATAAACTAGTGTCTAATATTGTTGAAACTTGTGAATGTTAGCCTTACAATTTTAATTGATTCCACTACTGGTATTGTACATGATGCATCTTGATATATAATAGTAGCCATGTGACCCTCTAGCAAAGTAGAGTCTGAATGGAGGTTTTGCATGATAGTTCCATTTCCTTTTCTAGATTTCTTTTCAATAGACATCTAATATATTTCTTGTCAATATCTAAGTGCCAACCATTACAGAATCAAACCACACAATGAGTAGTAATTTGTTAAGAAATTCAACTATTATAGTCGTTTGTCATTAAAATTGCTGATTTTGTCTACAATGGCTTTTGGAGTGAGTGTAGTTCATTTTGCAAAGGTTTTCAGACACCTTTTAATTTAATATAAAATCAACAAAATCATGATTTAATTTTAACTAATCAAATTTTGTTGTATGGCAATACAATCCTATTTAGATCCATAAGGAAGTAAAATTTATTTACCTTTATCCAAGAATGCAAGCATTATATTGATCATCTAGCAATGTTGGTGCATTAACATTTGTAAATGAAGATTTATCATTGTGGCAAGCTATTGCACAAATTTTCATCCATGGAATTGGAAAAGGGTTTTGAACCTAATGCTAAAGTGCTTCCATTAGTCCCGCTCTTAAAGAAGAGATCCTTATAATTCATAAAAAACTGATAATAAATGGAAAACTACACTAGAAATAGGAAAAGTTGATAAGAAATCTAAAATTTGCTTTGTTTATTTTTAATTTTTTCTGAAATTCTCAAGATTATAAAATCTACCCTATTTCTAGAACCAAATTGAAATATTTGAGAAACAATGAAGCAAGAATATAGTGTTTGAATCCAGTGCCCAAAGTAGGAAGTTGGATACCTTTTGTGATCATTTGAGGGTGGATCCAAAGTCTTACTCTTTCCCTTCTACAAGGACCTAGATTTTAAATCCAGTTAGGGCTGCAATTGAAATATGAGAAAGATCCTATAATAAGCATCTCCAACAAGGAAGATGATAAGGAATCATATTAATCTACCTTGATGGGGCAATTCTTCTATGTGAAATGGATCTATATACAACGATTTGTGATATCAAATTTATGGCATAAATAGGATTCTAGGGGATGCAAGTTGACAACCATATTTTACCCTCATCCCCACATCCTCCTATCTATAGTTGATAATTTGCAATCTGTTCCTGGCTTAGATTCTACTTGTATGTAGATTGAGGATATCTCAAAACTAATCAGGCTCCCAGATAAGCTTTGTTGAGCATTATCGTATGTCGTCGTGTTTACAACTCTAAATCGAGTCATTACCAATATCGTCTCTTGTCAATCCAGAGCTTAATCTCAAAGATAACTCTATTTACCAAAAAGTGTGGAAGTTCAAATATTTGCACTATTTACATTAAGTTTTGAGTTTCTATTGGGAGTTTGAAGCTCCTGCGCCCTTTTACCATGCATGCTTGTGCTCATTAGGTGTTTTATCCTTTATTATTTTGTTGGGCATCAATATTTGACACTAAAGACCTTTGTCCAACTCTTTTCATTGGGCGTATTTCCATTTTTATTCTTTTTTCTTGAGACCTATTAGATTTATAATTGTCACTCTAAAATTTATGTACTAAAATTAACTACTAGTCTTTCATCCATTTTTTGCTTTGAGCCAACAATCTCCACATTCACCATTCACTGGTAGGAGCTCAACGTCATGCGTCACTTGTTTATAATGGTCAAATTTGTATTTTTTTCAGTTATTATTTAGTTTTTGGTTATTTTAAAATAATGGTTTAGTATTAAATTTATTTAAAATTGGGTTTTTATTTATTTTGTTGAGAATTAGGGTATCTCAATCTTGATGATTCTTAAGATTGTTTATTTATTATTTAATATTTTTCGTAATTATTTAGTATTTATATTATTAAATATTTGTGTTTCATCAAAATGGAGCATGAGATTGGAGTTGGTATTTTTGTGACATATTAGTGCTTTGAAAAATGATTTATCAACTATCAAAAGATACATATTTAGTTATCATTATGGCAGGCATATTCTTGAGGATGTTATGATAGACTATATGACAACTATAAGGACTAAAAATAGGGGAGATTACTTTGGGCGTGAGCATGATGTTGGTTAAATTAACCATAATGAATTATCACAAAGTGGGAGTTACATATTATTCTTGGAGGTTCCACATGTGCCTAGGGTGTGAGAATTTGTGTCTTCAATTTTAGAAGTTATTTTTGGGTCTATATAGTCACTTTTGGCATCTAATTTTGGCCCATGGTATTAGTAATTGGTTTATAATACCATTTGTGGTATCTTGTATTGTATTTTCTTATATATTGAGGTTGTGGAATAGTAGTTTTTATATTGAGTTTGTAGGTATACAAATACTACTAAATGCTCTCAGAATTACTCCTTCAAGATTATTGATATTATACTCTTTGAAAAGTTACTTTGTAAGTGTATTGTGATCCTTTATCAAATTCATAATGCATTGTGTAGGTTTTGGAGTGTGAGGTTTTCCTCCAATTTTTTTTTTCCTATGTAGAACTTTCAGTTATGGTTTCATGATTACTTTGGTTTTCTATGAATTTCTCTTCTTATTGTAATTTAAGTTAGAATAATTTTCAAATTTATTTGCATAATCTTCCCCTTAAGATTAGTGTAGGAATTATATTTTGCATATACCTTGCTTCCTTACAAATGCTATAAAAACTCGGTCAATTTTGGTTCTAGTTGTTGGATAAAGAGTTTTTTCAGCTAATCTATATTGAGTGGGAGCTTGTGCAGAAAAAGAACTTTGTGATATTTATTGTAGGAAGTAAAGATGGCAAGCACAACAATGAGAATAGAGGTAGAGAAATTTTCAAGTAATAGTTTTGAGATGTGGAATTTGAAGATAGAAGATTTGTTTAGAGATTGTGATTTGTGATATGTTGCTGATGAGAAAGTTAGGAGACCTATGAATGCTATTTTGGCTACTCAATATGATGTTATAAATTGTCAAGAAAAAAGTTTAATCAAATTTTGCTTGATAGACAGTGTTTTAATTAATGTACACAAACAAACCATTGTAAAATTATTATGGACGAAACTTGATAGATATGTCAAGATAAATATTTAGTGAATAATATTTTCTTTAAGAATTTGTATTCATATGTGTCTTGATAGAGTTCATGCACAAATAGGAATTATTTAGTGATCACGTTCTCCACACAGACATGATCAATTAATATCCCATTAGTAGGCTTGCCATTAATTCTTCTAGCTATGTAAAGAGGACCATTGGGTGTATGTTTGATTATATCATTTTATGAGAAAGCAATATCAAGGGACATTTTGGTTTGGCCCTTACAAGTTTTAGCTTCAATAAATAACACTATTCTAATCATTTCGTCTTCATTTTCATCTTTTGTGTTTTCATCATCTATGTGAACATTCATCACATCATTCTTTGTGTCACTAGCTTTGACAAATGAAGTAGTGTGTTTTGGCATCCATTGGTAAAGATTTATAAGTTTTGGTTAGAAGGAGCTACAAACTTATTACCTTGATCGTTCACACCTCCAATTTGAAGTCGATTAGAATCAATGATGCCTTGCACAAGATGTTTAAGACACTTACAATGTTCTGTATCATGTCCTTTTTGTTGGTGGAAATGGCAATGAGAATTTGATCTATAGTTTGAGGGTAATGGTTTATAAGGATTAGGAGCTTTGATAGGAGGCAAGGAAAGCATATTCTTGTCCATGAGCTGCAACATGAAATTATGAAGGGTGACAGGTAGAGCGGTAAATTTTCTATTCCTATCCCCAAAGGTAAAAGGACTTGTCATATTTATGGTAGCCCCTTGGTTATCAGCTTGTTGAATTGGTTGAGGGGGATTAAGTTGTAAAAAGCTCCTACTCTATTTCTTGAAATGTTGGTAACTATTCTGAGGCATAGTTTCAGACTTTTCGCAATGGCTAGGGAAAATTTTCACCTCATGACTACTAACCGAATTTTGATAGTCACGAAGGGCTATACATAACTATGTGAAGGATGGGAATTTCAACATCTCGAGTTTGGTTTGGAATTTTTTTTAATTAGAAATAAAAATTCTTTGAAGGTTGACATCAAGAATATTAATGTTTATTTGTGAATACAACATCTGATATCATGCTATAAAATCAATAAACCTTTCATCATCCTTTTGTTTACATGTCATTAAGTCAACTAGGGTCATCATGGGACCCATGTGAATGTGGAAGTCATTGTAAAAGGCATCAATAAGCTCATTGAATGAGTTTATTGAGTTGTTCGACAAAGAGAAAAACCACTCTAAAGTAGTATCCATTAAGGATCTATGGAAGAGTTTAGACAAGAGTTTGTCTTCAAAGATGAAATCACTACATAGGGCTATGTAAGTGGAAACATGGCTAACAAGATCTCCTTTCCCACCATATTTCTCAAATCTAGGAACTTCTATACCTTGTGGCATTTGTGTTCTCAATATCTCCAAGGATAATAGATTGGTTTTGATGTATTGTGAAGGTTGACCATTGTTTTTTTGATTTAGGATGGTGATTTGATGTTGAAGGGCTGACATGTTTTGCAAAAGTGTGTTAATGATGGGATCATTGTTGGTATTGTAAGATGGAGGGGAATAGGGTGAAGTGTATGCTTGCGGAGGGAAAGTGAATTGTAGGTTTATGAGGGGAGATGGTTGAGGAGATATGAGATTTGAATGCACAAAGCTAGAAGGATTCCTTGTGCAAATAAATAGGGAAGTGTTGACATTTCTAGTAGGCTGAATGGTTGTGGTAACATGAGTACTAGTGTATGTAGGTGTAGCATCAAAAAAAGTAACCCTTTTTCATGCTTAGTTTGGGAATTAATAATTAATGATAAAATTTACTTAATTGTTCCTTATTTAGGGTGTTGTAAAGTGTTTTATTACACTTTCACACTAATCTAGGGCTTTATTAATTAATTGTGGTTAATTGATCTTATTTGACCCTTTAATTCAAAGTCAAGCCTTATTAATTGCATTTTTCAAGGATCTATCCCAACACCCATTGATGATATTTCATAACATTTACATTGGCAAAGTTGGAGTCTTAGAAAACTGTGTTAGGACCCATTTGCCACTTTGGGCGAATGGGTCCTCCTAACCTAGGACACCCCTTTTTTGGCATATTTGAGATGGGTTTTTGATGTTATTTCACCTCCCTGAAGCTAGGTCCTAGAAAATTGTGCTAGGACCCATGTGCCCAAGGTGGCGAATGGGTCCTCCTTGCTTAGGACCCCCCTTTTCAAATTTATTTGTGGTGGGATTTTAATGATTTTGAATTCTAGATCTGATGTCGGCTTGAATTATTTGAATTTTGGGGTTAATCCTTAGATTTAGTATAAATATAAGGTTAATTCACATAGTTTCACCTAGCAAGTTTATGAGCAATCCTAGATCTTCATAATCAATCAAGAGTACATTCACAAGAGCATTATAGAGCACTTCAAGAGAATTTCAAAGGCATTAAAGGGTAGATTATAAAAGTTCTATTGCATCAATTCAAGATCATATCATCATGTCAAAGGCATTGTGCATCAAGCATTGAAGATCCAAGTTAAGCATTGATTCATATCCAATTCAAGATCTAGATCTACATTCTACATGGCCACTTCATTTTAGTTTGTAGATTTATATTTCAAGACACCATCCAAGGTATCTTTATTTCATGTTTCATGTTTCATGCTTCTATTCCATTGTTTCATCATAAGGTTTAATTACCTAAATGGGGTTTGACAAAGGAAAAGCCCTATTCTCTAACAATCAATTTTTTTTTCTCCTCTTGGATGTGTGTTTGTAGGTTTCTAGGCTGATGATCAAGTGGAGAACAATATTGAAGCAAAATTGTTAAAGTTGTCAAGTTGCAAAGTTCATCTACATTGCAAGAACATGAAAACAAGGTTATAGAATTTGTTTCAGATTTTTAGGAGTTGAGCACTCAGGAGATGGAAGTGTAGACATCAAGGAACAAAACCCATAGCCTAGTTTTCAGAAACCCTACCAAGGAACGATTCACCACTAAAGGCAAATTAGTCCTCAATGACCTAAAAACAAGTTTTCAACAAGGTATACATTGTTTTAGCCTTCCAAAAATTCCCTTATTATTGCTGTAAGAGTTAGGATTAGTTTCTAATTGTTATTTAGGCATTTGGGCCCTCATAATTGAGTAAAACATACCTTAGAAATTTTTTGGTTCATCATCTTGTTCATTCATTTTTATAAAACCATATTTTTCAGTGTTTCATTATGGTGAACCCGCCTTATTGAACATTTTAGTTTTCTGATTTTGGATTCTTTCCTTGCATCCTAGGTTAGATCTTGCATTCATTTGCATTGAATTAGATCTCATATAGGGTTTTCTACTTGGCATTCAAACTTGCATCTCATCTAGGGTTTTAGAATTGCATGGTTTTGCATTCTTTAAATATGAAAAATGCAAAAACAAATCAGTCATTTTGCATACCATTTAGATCTCATACATTTGCATTTGAAAATAAAAACAAAATTGCATTTCAGATTAGGTCTTTGCATTCATCATCTCATTACCTTTTCAAATTGCATTTCATAGTACATTTGCAAAAATCTTAAATGAAAGGTTATTGTTACATACCTAAAATTGAAACACATTGAAAAAGGCTTAAAAATCAATAAAAAATAGTTAAAAACCCTAAACTAGGACCCATTCACCACTTGGGGCGAATGAGTCCCTAATCAGACTTGACCTACATTTTTTGGCATCTAAAACTCATTAAAAAAAACTTAAAAATTAGTAAAAACATTTCAAAAATCCTCATCTAGGACCCATTCACCACTAAAGGCGAATGAGTCCTTGATCAAGTGTTGATTTGAATTTTTTGGAATATGAAATGTCTATTTTAGGCTTATGTTTACTACTGTTACATTTTTGTTTCAGTTTTCTAATTTGCTGTTTCCTTCAATTCATTAAATTTTTCTTAATTTGCTTCATTATGTGCATTGTCAAAATTCAAAATTTCATTTACAACATTTCATTTTCAGTTTAATGCATTGTGTAATCAGCAAATTACTTTGTTTTAAGTCTGAAAATTTGAAAATGGACAATTGTTTTAGCAATGTATGGAAGTCCTTGTTCTATTTGGTTGATGTTTCAAGTTGTATTTTTGGCAATGAGTGCCCTCATGAAGTTGACATCATTGGAGAAGATGATACTAGCATGCATGAATTCATAAATGACTACCTTAGCAATATTGAGAATAATGCATCCTTTTATCCTTCCATGAAGCAACTAACACAAATTGAGATGTTTGGTCTTTTACATCATGAAATTGAGATGTAAGCTGAGCCTAAGTTCCCTACAATAGGTGGATCCAACTACTATAATCAAGAAAACATTCAACCATCCTATGTTAACAAAGTGACCAACACTCCCATCAACCTTGAAGAGAATTATGGCCAAGGCTTTAAGATTTAACCAATCAAGGATGTGACATAACTAATACGCATGAAATTCATAAAATTTTAGAGAAAATTCCTATTGAAAAAACAAAAGACATAGGAAATCAAGATCCTCCTCTTGACATAAGTGTCCTCCTTCCTAAAGAACAACCAATGCCTCATAATGATGATAAATAAGATAAGGTCATTTCAGGTCCTCCTACTCTATATCCACCTAGAGAAGTTGGTGAATCTAGCAAGCAACTAAGGCCTTACAAACTAAAGAAATTACAATTCCCTTGCTCGCCATCTGAAATTGAAAGAACTTTACACATACTTCTAAGTCAAGGACTTATTACATTACTACCCATGTAAGAAAATCGAAAACCAATTCCTAAGAACACAAACACATCTCATTGTAGATATCGTAGTTATTGGACATAGTATTGATGATTGTTGTGAGCTTTAAAAAAATATTTAAAAAGTTTGATATCATAAAGATAGTCCCTTAAAGCATGCATTTTGCTCCTTTCCATGTAATAGTTGTAGGGTCTTAAACATTCTTACTATTACACGTTATACATTCATTGCAAATCATTCTCTTTATTGCAAGTAGCTCATTCTCAACACCTATCTCGGCTCATCCTTGTCTTGCACTTAGTGGGGACATGGGTTAGTTAGCCTTGTCCTAGTTTTGGTATGTGTTTTTGTCCCTTTGGTTAGTTTTCCACCTTCCATTTCTATAGACCAAGAGTGGGATGCAAACAACCTACTCTAGGTTGACTTGCATGTGCCTTACTAGTCTTTTTCTTTTGAATGTTTCTTTATGTGATTGCATGTGCATAATGTGATCCCCCATGATGTTTTGTTTGATGTATCTCTCTCTTTTTCGTGAATTCCTCTATATGTATCTACATTCTTCTTTATATCGTAAAAAGATTTTTCATTTTATCTTTTCATTTGTCTTGTGTTTTCCTTTTGGGGATGACACAAGGCATTGAGACATTTATGTCTCTTCCATGTTGACCCAAAATATTTTTCATTGTATCTTTTCATTTGTCTCGTGTTTTCCTTTTGGGGATGATGCAAGGCGTCAATACATTCAAGTCTCTTCCATCTTGACTTGAAAGGATTTTTATTTGTTTTCACTCTTTTTGTGTCATTCTTCCAGTTCTATGAGTATTTGGGGAAAGATGACAGTTCCATGCTCTATGATAACATTGCAGCAAAGACATACTGACCCCTAATCCATATGTCCCTTATGTATTTTTGGGGGCAACCCTTCCTATTTCATGGCATAGATTTATTTTAGAAATATATGACTTGGCATAGGGTTTTTCAAGGAAAGCTCTCATGTCTTAGGAGAACACATTGTCTACTTTAAAGTAGTTGCTCACAATAATGGGTTTAACAACCACTTTAAAGTGGGGGCATACATCGATGACATCTTTCAACATATTTCATGGTATGATTTTATTTTTTCTTGTGACATGTCCTTTTGTTGGTGGTGTCATTGGGTTTGATGCCCTCCAAGAGTGCAATATTTTTAAGCATACAATCTCCCTTGGTGGCATGATGCGAAACTAGAGGCATCCCATAAGTGGCAATCTGATGCTCTTTGATTTTTCCTCTCTTAGAGACATTAGGCATGATGTTTCCTAAGAAGAATACCTTACATGAACAAAGAAAACTCCACTTTAACAAAAACTTACATACATGACATTCAAAATCATTCATAAAAGCATAGCATTGTGGTGCCCTATTGAAGTTGTTAGGAAGATAACTTTGGTATGGTATGGGAGGCTAATATGATTCTCTCATTGGCCACCTCATTGGGATAACTCACCTAGTGGATGAACTGAGGTTCTACTACCCTAGAGTGAGAATGCATGTTACGAACAAACAACCTAGATCTAGTCTACATAGTGTTGGATAGACTGTCGAAGACTGATCCTTTTTCTTGGACAAACAACCACATTCTACATTGTGTTGGAATGGTTCTATTTGATTGTCGAAAATATGTGTCTCAATCTCACAAGCTGAAACCTCTGATAGAGCCAAGTCGGTGTGACATTCTTTGTGTTTGGCCGACTAGCAGTTTGTAACCTTGTTGAAATGATTTGGTCGATGTGACCTTGTTTTAGTCTTGCCGAATGGTCTATTGCTGTGACATTATGATTGCTGTGACAATTTATATCTCACTCTGCTTAGGGAAGTCTCTGGCCGACGGTTTGGTTCCATGTGTTGGTCGGGGAGACTTGTGGCGACTGTGTCATCGGAGTAACACAAAGTCCTTGGTAAGAACTCTCAGCGAAAATTGATTGTCACACTGAAAGTTTTATATTTGAAGTCTTCTAGAGACTCTTGGACATTCGGTATGTCTCATATCGACAAGGAAAGTCTCATCGATAAGCATTCACTTGGAGTCTTTGGGGTAACATGGAGGCTTTGCTATGAACTCCTGGTGACATATGTTTGTCTCACTGATGCTCACCAGGGTAACATGGAAGCCTTAGTAAGAAGTCTTGCCGAAGGTTGATTCTCTCGCCGACAGTGGAACATTGCAGTGTAACTTGAAGGCATCGGTATGACCTCTTGGTGAAAGACGATAGTCGTGCCAATGGGAACACTCACATCTATGTGACTTTGGAGCTTCGATATGATGTCTCACCGATAGCGATACAAGTGATGATCATCAGTATGAGATCTTGGTGACAAGGGGAAGTCTTAGCGATAGCTTTCTGGACTCAGTGTAACATCTTGTCAATAGTGATGGCTCTTTGCCATATCAATAGTTAGTCTTGTGGCATCGGGGAGACACGGTTAGTGTCTCGTTGACATGTGAACATAGGTTGAACACCTTTGACCGAGTGATGACCATCCTACGTGGTATGTCTTTGACCAATCAGAGAAGTCGAATGGGAACCATTGGAAGCTAGTCTATTGTGGTAGTTCTGTGAGGAAGTTCAACAGACAAGAATGACATGGATATATGCTATTATTGCAGATGTTGTTTGGTTCAATGATAGTGGTACGACAAATGGTTGGATGAACAGTTCGGTGTATGATAAGTGTGTATGAATTCTATTATGAGAAGACTATAACTTGAATGTTCTGTACAAGGTTGGTCGTTGCGAAAGCTACTGTAATCTGACATCAGAAAGATAATTCTGTACTCTGTATGTAATCTCTATTGCTGTAATACAAAGTGACTTCTCTTGGTGTGGTGGGTTTTTCTCTGGTAAGGGTTTTCCCACATAAATCTAGTGTTCATGTGTGTATGTTCATTTCTCTGTTTTTGTTATTACTTTCTAGTGCATCTTAATTGGACTGTAATTGTAAAAATTTAAAAAGGTATCTTTGCATTCTTCCCTAAGGTTTTGATGTTAGGAGAGTTGTTTCCACACCTTAGCTTTCCTTACAAGTGGTATTAGAGCCTGGCTACTTGTGTTATCCTTGTGGGTACGTTGGGTTTTTTGAGTCAATTCTGTTAAGTGGGAGTCTTGTAGAAATTTGGTAATTCTAATTACAAATTGAGATGGCTAGCACATTAGGAAATATTGAAATAGAGAAATTCAATGGCAGCAATTTTGAGTTGTAGAAACTCAAAATGGAAGATTTGTTAGTGGATTGTGATCTGTGGTTTGCTGTTTCTGGAAGGAAACCTATAGGCATGAAGCAAGAATATTGGGACCTTGCATATAGAAAGTCTAAGGGGCTGATAACGCTCTATTTGGCAGACTTCATTCTTTTGAATGTGTATGAAGAGAAGACTACATCTTCCTTGTGGAAGAGACTAGCATCTATTTATTAGGGGAAGTCCTTGGTGAATAAACTGTTCTCAAGGAAGAAGTTGTATACTTTGAGAATGCAGGAAGGAGGGTCTGTAGCTGATCATTTGAACACATTCAACATGCTGATTGCACAATTAACATCTGTTGGTGTGAAGATTGAAGAAGAGGATCGCTGTATGCTTTTATTATGTTCTTTGCCAGACTCTTGGGATCACCTGGTGATGGCTATTAGGAGTACAACATCCAATTTCAAGATGGAAGATGTTGTTTCTTTGTTATCAGAAGAGATGAGAAGGAAATCTTTTGAGATGGCGAAGGAGGTTCTTGTTGTTAGAGGCAGGTCGAAAGAGAAAGGCAAGAAGAAGGACAAGAAATCAAAATCTAAATCAGAGGGGAGATCAAAGTCTTCTGGCAAGAAGTCCAAGGTGAAGTGCTGGAATTGTGGGCAACCTGGTCATGTCTGAAAGGATTGTAAAGAGGAGAAAAAGAAGAAGAAGAATTCTTCCAACAATGATTCCTCTTAGAGTGATGCAGACGCCTTCATTGCAGCCTTGGCTACACAAGCATCAAATGATGTCTGGCTGATTGATTTTGGAGCATCTTTTCACATGACATCTCATAGAGACTAGTTCACAAAGTATGAAGAGTACGATGGTGGAAAGGTGTACTTGGATAGTGATTCATCTTTGGAGATAGTTGGCCGTGGAAGAGTCAGAAACCAATTCCTTGATGGTAGAGTGAAGGGGATCAAGGATGTTATGCATATACCAGGTTTGGCTCAAAATCTACTATCTGTCAGTAAGATAAATGATATTGGAGTGCAAGTCACGTTCTTTGGAAATGGTTGCAAGATGACTAGAGGCTCAATGGTGCTAGAAATGGGTGCTCGTATTGGTACCTTGTACAAGATGGATGCACATGCTATTCAATGTAACAGTGTCTATGTAAAGTCACATAAAGCTACTCATGGAGGAAAAGAGGGAAATTTTCCTAATTGTGTAAACTCTATGGAAGTTAAACTTCCAGCAGAAAAGACTATGCTCTGGCATCATAGACTAGGCCACATTGGAGAGAAAGGTTTAAACATCTTGAAGAATAAAAACCTGGTTGAGGGGCTTGATGATTGTAACCTTGAATTTGAATTATGTGAACATTGTATATATGGAAAACACCGTGTTTCTTATTATTCTAGTCCTCATAAATCTTCTAGTTTGCTAGATTATATTCATTATGATGTATTTGGTCCAATGAATGTTCTTTCTTTGTCTAAGTCAAGGTACTATGTATCATTTATTGATGATTATTCAAGAAGAGCATTTGTCTATTTTTTGAAAAGTAAATCAGAAGTGTTCAGTCTGTTTAAGGAATTTAAGAACCTTGTAGAAAATCAGACTGGAAGGAAAATAAAATGTTTAAGGACTAATAATGGCGGTGAATTTTGTTCTAATGAATTCGAGAGGTACTATAAAGACCATGGGATTAAAAGACATAAGACTACACCTTATACTCCACAACAAAATGGAGTTGCAGAAAGGTTCAATAGGACAGTGATGGAGAGAGCACGAAGTATGCTGAGTAGTGTTGGCTTGGAGGAGAAGTTTTGGGCTGAGGCTGTTGCTACTATATGTTACTTGATAAATCGTTCTCCAAATTCTGCTCTTGTTGAGAAAACACCTTTGGAAGCATGGTCTGGTAAGAATCCCTCTTTGAGACACATTTGTGTTTTTGGTTGTGAGGAATATGCACATGTGTCGTATGAGAAAAGATCTAAGTTGGAGAATAAGGCTGTCAAATGTATTTTTATTGGCTATAGTGCCGACATAAAAGGATACAAGCTTTGGAATCCTGATACGGAGAAGGTTCTATACATTAGAAGTGTTATCTTTCATGAGTTGAAGCCTTCTACCTTGGATTTGCAGTCAGAGATAAAGTCTAAAAACAATAAGGATGTAGTTGTAATTCCTCCGACACCAGAGAAAGAGGAATTGAAAATTCAAAATGTACCTAAAACTGAGGAGAGCTCAAGTAGTTCTGAAAGTTCTGAAGAAGAACAACCTCATCCTTAGCAAGTGAGGAGGTCAACTTGTGAAAGAAAGCAACCCGATAGGTATGGGTTTTCTTTGATAGATTCTACTTGTGCCTATCCTTTGATTTCTAGCACTGATGAGCCTAGGACTGTAAAAGAGGCATTTAAAATGTCTGATTCAGACTCTTGGTTGGAAGCCATGAATGAAGAAATGACATCATTAGAAAAGAATGATACCTGGAGTTTGGTGCCCTTTCTTGAAGGAAAAAAAGCTATAGGCTGCAAATGGGTATTTAAGAAGAAAATAGGTCTAGATGGCAGTGTGGAAAAGTACAAGGCGAGGTTGGTTGTGAAGGGTTATTCCCAGGTAGAGGGAATTGATTATGGAAAAATCTTTTCTCCTGTAGCTAAGTTGACATCTATCAGATTTCTTTTGTCACTTGCAGTAGCGTATGACTTAGAGATCAAATAGAGGGATGTGAAGACAACATTTCTTCAAGGTGATCTTGAAGAAGAAATCTATATGTCCCAGCTTGAGCACTTTGTGGAGAAAGGTAAAGAAAAATTGGTTTGCAAGTTAAAGAAGTCTCTGTATGGTTTAAAGCAGTCTCCTAGAATGTGGTACCAGAAGTTTGATACTTTTGTATTATCTTTGGGATTTGTAAGATCAAAATCTGATCATTGTGTGTATTATAAAGTTGAAAGTGATCGAGTGCTTATTATTGCTTTCTATGTTGATGATATGTTGTTCATAGGCAATAGTAAGCTAATGATTTCTGATCTTAAGTCTTAGTTGTATGCAAAGTTCAAAATGAAAGATCTTGGTGCAACAAGGTATATTCTAGGAATGGAGATAACCAGGGATAAAAATAATAGAAAAAATTGGCTCAGTCAGAGTAAGTATATCAAGACTATTCTAGAGAGATTTTGCATGACTGATTGCAAGCAGCTAGTTGTTCCAGTTTTGCAGGGAACGAAGCTATCTATTGAAGACTGTCCAAAATATCCTACTGAAATGGAGGACATGACTAGTGTACCCTATGCTAGTGAAGTTGGCATTCTTATGTATGCAATCGTCTGTACAAGGCCAGACATTGCCCAAGTAGTGGGAGTACTTAGTCGGTTTATGGCTAATCCTGGAAGAATACATTGGGATGCTGTGAAGAGATTGTTTAGATATTTGAAGGGGACTTTAGAATATGCTTTGTGTTACCATGGGAACTTGGTTGAATCATAGAGGACTCTTAGCATTCGAGGTTATGTAGATTCTGATTGGGCAGGGAACATTGACAGCAAGAGGTCCACCAGTGGATACATTTTCATGATGAATGGTGGTGCAGTGAGTTGGATGAGTAAGCGGTAGGCTGTAGTCGCTTTGTCCACTACAGAGGCTGAATACATGGTAGCTACACATGTTTGTAAAGAATTAGTTTGGTTAAAACATTTTTGTTCTAACATTGGTTTTGATGCAGGGCAAATAACTATTTTTTGTGATAGTTAGAGTGCAATTTGTCTAGCAAAGAATCCTACTTTCCATGCCGGGACAAAACATATAGATGTATAGTACCATTTTGTACGAGATATGGTGGAGGATGGAAAGGTCATTTTGGAAAAAGTTGATACTTTGGAGAATGTTGCAGATGCATTGACGAAGCCAGTGAGCACAAACAAGTTTAGGTGGTGTGCCAGTTCGATGGGCCTTAGTGCCCATGATTTTTAATAGTTTTTTTGTGCTCTGGAGGTGCCTGTGTGATCTTCGTCGAGTGGGAGATTGTTGGAAATATGTGTCTCAATCTCACAGGTTGAAACCTTTGATAGAGCCAAGTCAGTGTGACATTCTTTGTGTCTGGCCGACTAGCAATTTGTAACCTTGTTGAAATGATCTGGTCGCTGTGACCTTGTTTCAGTCTTGGTGAATGGTCTATCACTGTGACATTATGATCACTGTGACAATTTATATCTCACTCTGCTCAGGGAAGTCTCTGGCTAACGGTTTGGTTCCATGTGTTGGTCGGGGAGACTTGTGGCGACTATGTCATCAGAGTAACACAAAGTCCTCGGTAAGAACTCTCAGTGACAGTTGATTGTCACGCCGAAAGCTTTATATTTGAAGTCTTTGGGGAGACTCTTGGACATTCAGTATGTCTCATACCAATAAGGAAAGTCTCACCGATAAGCATTCACTTGGAGTCTTCAGGGTAACACGGAGGCTTCGCTATGAACTCCTGGTGACATATGTTTGTCTCACTGATGCTCATCAGGGTAACGTGGAAGCCTTAGTAAGAAGTCTTGCCGAAGGTTGATTCTCTGGCTGACAGTGGAACATTGCGATGTAACTTGAAGGCATCGGTATGACCTCTTGGCGAAAGATGATAGTCTTGCTGATGAGAACACTCACGTCTATGTGACTTTGGAGCTTCGGTATGATGTCTCACCAATAGCGATACAAGTGATGATCATCAGTATGAGGTCTTGGCGACAAGGGGAAGTCTTAGCAATAGCTTTCTGGACTCGGTGTAACATCTTGCCGATAGTGATGGCTCTTGGCAATATTGATAGTCAGGTCTTGTGGCATTGGGGAGACACGGTTAGTGTCTCATCGACATGCGAACACAGGTTGAATGCCCTTGACTGAGTGATGACCATCCTACGTGGTATGTCTTTGACCAATCAGAGAAGTCGAATGGGAACCATTGGAAGTTAGTCTGTTGTGGCAGTTTTGTGAGGAAGTGCAACAAATAGGAACAACATGGATATATGCTGTGATTGCAGATGTTGTTCGGTTTGATGATAGTGGTACGGCGAATGCTTGGATGAACAGTTCGGTGTATGATTAGTGTGTATGAATTCTATTATGAGAAGACTATAACTTGAATGTTCTATACAAGGTTGTTCGTTGTGAAAGCTGCTGTAATATGACATCAGAAAGATAAGTCTGTACTCTATATGTAATCTCTATTGTTGTAATACAAAGTGACTTCTCTTGGTGTGGTGAGTTTTTCTCCCGTAAGGGTTTTCCCACGTATATTTGGTGTTCATGTGTGTATGTTCATTTCTCTATTTTTGTTATTGCTTTCTAGTGCATCTTAATTGGATTGTAATTGTAAAAATTTAAAAAGGTATCTCTGCATTCTTCCCTGAGGTTTTGACATTAGGAGAGTTGTTTCCGTACCTTAGCTTTCCTTACATTGATATTTTATTTTTCTTTGTTTTTCTTGGTCTTTGATAGGGTATGATTATGTATCTTTGTTATTGCTGCATACTTAAGCATCTTGAATGTCTACTTTAGTGTGAGTTTGAAATGGGGGCAAACTCTCACTAATTAAAAAAAGTAACCCTTTTTCATGCTTAGTTTGGGAATTAACAATTAATGATAAAATGTACTTAATTATGCTTTATTTAAGGTGTTGTAAAGTGTTTTATTACACTTTCACAATAATCCAAGGCTTTGTTAATTAATTGTGGTTAATTGAGCTTAATTGATCCTTTCATTCAAATTCAAGGCTTATTAATTGCATTTTTCAAGGATATATCCCGACACCCATTGATGATATTTCATAACATTTACATTGGAAAAGTTGGAGTCTTAGAAAACTGTGCTAGGACCCATTCACCACTCTGGGTGAATCGGTCCTCCTAACCTAGGACACCCCTTTTTGGCATATTTGAGATGTGTTTTTGATGTTATTTCACCTCCCCAAAGTTAGGTCCTAGAAAATTGTGCTAGGACCCATTTACCCAGGGTGGCGAATGGGTCATCCTTGCTTAGGACCCCCTTTGTGAATTTATTTTTGGTGGGATTGTAATGATTTCAAATTCTTGATATGATCTTAGCTTGAATTATTTGAATTTTAGGGTTAATCCTTAGATTTAGTATAAATATTAGGTTAATTCACATAGTTTCACTTAGCAAGTTTATAAGCAATCCTAGATCTTCATAATCAATCAAGAGAACATTCAAAAGAGCATTATAGACACTTTAGGAGCATTTCAAAGGAACTTAAGGGCATATTATCAAAGTTTTATTACAACAATTCAAGATCATATCATCATGTCAAAGGCATAGTGCATTAAGCATGTGGTTGAGCTAGTGTTGTGATGTAGCATTGAAGATCCAAGTTGAGCATTGATTCATACCCAATTCAAGATCTAGATCTACATTCTACATGGCCACTTCATTTTAGTTTGTAGATTTATATTCTAAGACATCATCCAATGTATCTTTATTTCATGTTTGATGTTTCATGCTTCTATTCTATTATTTCATCATAAGGTTTAATTACCTAAACGAATTATCTAACAATCAATTTTTTTTCTCCTTTTGGATGTATTTTTGTAGGTTTCTAGTTTGAAGATCAAGTGGAAAAAATGATTGAAGAAGTTGTCAAGTTGCAAAGTTGTCATCTACATTGCAAGAACATGAGAACAAGGCTATAGAATTTGTTTCAGATTTTCAAGAGTTGAGCACTGAGGAGCTGGAAGTGCAGACATCAAGGAATAGAAACCAAATCTCAGTTTTTAGAAACCCTAACAAGGACCCATTCACCACAAAAAGCGAATGAGTCCTTTGTGACCTAAAAACAACAAGTTTTCAACAAGGTACACATTGTTTCAACCTTCCAAAACTTACCTTATTGTTGCTATAACAATTAGGATTAGTTTCTGATTGTTATTTAGGAATTTTGGCCCTCATAATTGAGTGAAACATCCCTTAGACAATTTTTGGTTCATCATCTTGTTCATTCATTTTGGTGAACCCATTTTTTGGTGTTTCAGTAGGAATAGAGATGGATATTGTGGTAGGAGGAATGGAAATTCCACCATGGCTCTGAGTATGCCCCAAAGCTTAAGTACAACTAGTCATGGTAGGGATGGTATTGTTAACAACATCATGGAGATTGGTTGTAGGTAAGGAAGTCATTGGAAATGAGGTATGCATGTTATGATTCATAGGGGGTTGATTATCAACACTATTAGAAAGAGAGTTAGAAAACCCAAGATCCATGACAAATGGCATATTGTGGGATGATATAGGTCTCGAACTATGTCTCACAACAGTATTGCTAATAGGACACCAAGTTGTAAAACTCATATAAGATTTCAAAAAATTAGTGTATGCACCCAAAATGGAAGGAGGGTAAAGTGCAATGCAATGACCTAGAATGCAATATATAAATGCAATTTTTAGATTTTAAAATAGGTAAATTTTTTTATTACACTATCCAATAATCTAAAAATTGAAGTCTTGTAAATGTAGTTTTAAAATCACACAATGCATTAACTTTATCAAATTAAGCTAAATATGACCAAATTGATGAAACAATAATTTTGCAAACAGAAACAAAAATCTGAAAACGACAAACAAGAATACAAAAATGAATGTTTTAACGCCCAAAAAATTAGAATGTGACCCTGATCAGGGAGTCATTCGCCCTAAGACAAATGGGTCCTAGGTGAGGGTTTTGAAACAAGTTTTTATAGATTTTTGAGTTAAATTTAGTGGTTTCTAGATTTTGATGTGATACATCAAGTTTCAATTTTAATTTTTTGTGAAATGAGGATTGAATGCAAATACAAAATGTGACAAAATGATAACCTAGAAAACTTAGTTTGATATGCAATTTTGTTTCAATTTTCAAATGCAAATGAATATGATATAATGCTATGTAAATGATATGAAAAGTGACTGATATTTTTGTATTTTTTAGATTTAAAGAATGCAAATATGTAATCCTAAAACCCTTAAATGAAATGCAAAGTTAAATGCAAACTAGACACCCTAAATGGGACTCGATTCAACAAAAAGAGATACAAATGAATACAAGATCTAAATATAGGGTGAAAGAGGACTCCATAATAAAAAAATGTAATGATCAAACTTAGGTCCACCAAAATGAAACAACGAAAATTGAAAGTATGGGTGCGTGTATAAGAGGGGTTCACCATAGTGAATTGACACCCAAGAACCTATTTTTCTAATTTCATTTAAGGAAATGAGATCCAAACAATGACATGACTAATAACCACAAGGTGAGTCAAATCAAGGTATGAATCCAAAAATTTCCTATCTATGCATGGACGGGGGTATGAATTAAATAGAAGTTTGGGGAGAAAGTTTAAGACCATCAAACAAACTCCAAAATGCAAGTCATGAAATGCAAATGAAGAATAGTAACCAAATCCGAAAAAAACAATAATCAAAAGGAAGATATGGAAAGGGGAAAATGATGTGTACCTTTCACCAAAAGTCACCTTTTGAAGCTCACTAAGGACTCATTTTCCCTATGGTGAATGGGTCCTGACTAGGGTTTTTGAAA